>JAHKKF010535677.1:0-21127 GCA_019740295.1 Labeo calbasu | reverse complement strand
ATCTATCTATCTATCTATCTATCTATCTATCTATCTATCTATCTATCTATCTATCTACTGTTTTGTCATTCTGTCGTTCTCTCATTCTGTCATTAGACTTCTATCATTCTATCTATCGTTCTGTCATTCTGTTGTTCTTATTCCATCCATCCATCATTCAGTCATATTATTATTCTATCCATCCGTCCATCCATCCATCATTCAGTCATTCTATTATTCTATCCATCCATCCATCCATCCATCCATCCATCATTCTATATATCCACCCATCCATTTATTCATCCATCCATCATTCTATCATTGTTATTATATCTATCCACCCATCCATCCATCCATCCATTCAGCCATCTATCTATCTATCTATCTATCTATCTATCTATCTATCTATCTATCTATCTATCTATCTACTGTTTTGTCATTCTGTCGTTCTATTATTTCAGTTTCGTTCTCTCATTCTATCATTAGACTTCTATCATTCTATCTATCGTTCTGTCATTCTATTGTTGTTATTCCATCCATCCTTCTATCGTTGTCATTATATCCATCTATCTATCTATCTATATATGTATCTGTCTTTTAATCTACTGTTCTGTCATTCTGTCGTTCTATTATTCGGTCTCGTTCTGTCACTCCATCCGTCCATCATCAATAGAATAATAGAACTAGGGATGGATTGATGGATGCTGGATAGAATGACAGAATGATGGACAGAATCTATCTATCTATCTATCTATCTATCTATCTATCTATCTATATATAACGTTCTGTCATTGTTGTTCTTATTCCATCCATCCATCCATCCATCCATCCATCCATCATTCAGTCATTCTATTATTCTATCCATCCATCCATCCATCATTCTATATATCCACCCATCCATTTATTCATCCATCCATCCATCTATCATTCTATCACTGTTATTATATCTATCCACCTATCCATCCATTCAGCCATTTATCTATCTATCTATCTATCTATCTATCTATCTACTGTTCTGTCATTTTGTCGTTCTATTATTTGGTCTCGTTCTGTCACTCTGTCCATCGTTCTCTCATTCTATCATTAGACTTCTATCATTCTATCGTTCTGTCATTCTGTTGTTGTTATTCCATCCATGCTTCTATCGTTCTGTCATTATATCTATCTATCTATCTATCTATCTATCTATCTATCTAAAATGGAAAACAAAGGAGATGCTGCATCCTTCTGAAACATGCCGCTGTATAGTGAGACTTTAGAAAAGTGAGTGATCTACAGTACATTTTTTTCTAGCTGTGTTTCTACCTCAAAGAAAAAAAGAAAGTCTTTGTCACGTGGCTGTATATTGTACAATGTGACTTTGTATCTTCGAAATGCAGCTTTTTGCTTGCAATTTCTTGTAAAAATTTTTTGTATTACTTAATTTAATTTTTTTACTTTTGTGTAGTGATTATATTTTTGAGGGTGCTTCGTCTCTCTTGAAGACTCCCTTGAGGACTGTTACATATAAATTTGCCTAATATGTTTATAAAATATTTATAACCATGAATGCTGTTTACTTTTGTTCTTCTGAATTTGATTCAAGGTGGCTATAAAATTTGTAGAGCGCTACAGGAAGTAGATATGGTATAGTCATACAGACTGCATACAAAAAAGGGCATCAATGAGTAACCATTATGCATAATTTATACAGAGAGAGAAGCCGTATTTTCTGAAATGAGAATAATAATGTAATCGTTTGTGTACTCTAACAAAATCAGTTTGCTCTCAAACTCCAAGAGCTTTGCATGGAAGCACTGCAGCTTGCTAGTATAATAGTACTCGTAGCCCATGAGCATCTACAGTTACGCAACAATCTCTGATCAGGTTGGCCTCGTATAAAAAGCAACCACAGAAAAAAAAAAAAAAAATGCATAATAGGGACACACAGTAAACTGCCTATCACCAGAAGCAAATGACGGGAGCTGTTGGCATGCTGCAGGCTGGCACGTCACATGTCAGTGTTTCCAGACACCAGCATATAAACAGCCCCACTGTTTCCTGACTGTAACAAACGCTTAAGCTGACAAACAGGACAAATGACTGTCAAGGATCCAGTTGTATTCAAGTGACCGAACCAGAACAAGGCCGACACGTCAGGCTGATCTGGAGACGTGACCCTCGGCCTGCCCGTGGCCAAGAAGTTCATCTGCCCCTTCTGTAAGAATGCGATAACTGCGGATTTAAAAGCTCAGTCGCACGTGTAGTGAGCCTGTCAAGCAAGACACTAACGCATGGCTGTTCGGCATTCACAAACAGTTATTTTTCTGTTGATTTGTTGTTGTGCCGTTTTGTTTTCCTCTGACAAATGCCATGAATTTTACTCCAGGGATAAATAAAGAATGTCTGTCTGTTTTTCTTTATAGTCATTTCAACAACAAAGCCTTTTATTTCAGTCCAGTGACTGCTGCGTTTTATTTTTTTGGCTGTGTATCATAACTGCCAACATTTTATCATTATCCTTGTTGCAGAATACAGCAAATGGTTATGGTACTTGTATGTTACACACGTGAGTTATAGATGCGAAATTAACTTTTGAATATATAGACGTAAAAAAACTAACCAATTTTCCAGCACAGTTGGTTTTATTTATAAGGATTATGGATTTGGGTTCCCAATATGTTTAGAGGAACAGAGAGATTAGCCGTTTCATTTCACACACACACACACACACACTCCCCCTTTCCACCCAACACCATCATCATCACAGTCAGATACACACTCAAAGAGCAAAGGAAAGAACCATCCATATGCATGCCATCTATATATCATATGAGTTACTTATTCCCTTTGAACTGTTTTACCTACAGACAAAGGTTCAGCTTTTTGATTGGCAGAGGAACTGAGCTTTACCTTTTGAAATCAGCTTTCGCTGAAGAAAAAAAAATCCATCACTGTGAGGGTCATTTCAGGAAATAAACAATCTGGTTCATAAATAATGAAAAAAGATGATTCATTAATTGCCATGTGAAAATATACTACGTTGTTTTAATTACTTATTGATTATACTAATGCATTCAAATAGGAGGCACAAATTATTGTGCTAGGGTGGACTACTAATGAGAATGTATATGCGGTATGAGAACGAAGTGTCACAGTGCCCTCTTGAGGTGTAACTGTCGTACTCCTCGTTTCAAAGTTCAACTTTGTAAAGTCAGGCCCCTCATAGAATATAAAACAAGTCATATCCTGCAGTTTCATTTAGATGGTCCGCGCATTATTGATGTACAACCTTATAAATGTTCCAAAAATTAGCGTATATATCGCTGGTGAGCATTATTACTTTACCTCAGCGACTGCGGGATGGAATAGGCTAATGAAGAGACCTGAGGAATCAAAGCGCGCGAAAATAATTGACGGTCGTCTTCAGAAACTGGAGACGAGTTAATATTTGAAACGTAGCGTCCCAGAGATTTGAATGACATTTGCGAGCAAGAAAACTCTGGCAGGCTGACAGCGTCCATGTGTCACCGGATACGAGCGCACATGAAAGATTCATTTGCATCACTTCCAGAAAATGCTTTTGTCGCGCTATGGACCTACAAGCGCTCTGAAAAATATGAGTGCCATATAGCCGCCAGGGTTTTTATTATTTTATTAAGATTTCTCCTCCCTGTAACCTCAAAATGTCCTAAAAATTCACTGAGGCAGATTTTTAAAAGAGGAAGTGCCGTAGTGCAGTGAATTTGTCCTGAGGTAACAGGATTGGGACACACACACACTAAATGAAGGGGTTTGAATACTTTATGGATGCTCTGTACATGAACATTTGGTTTATGTGTTGCATATAGCAGATAACAAGTTCGAGTTCCCAGCTGTGGACCCTTATTTCAGTTTTAAAAGCATTTTAGATGAGCACACACTGATGAAATTCATTCGTGCACGGTTGTTTTTGCTCTTGATCTAAACTGAGCTGTCAGATTAAAGGCTCTCTAACGAGACATAATGGCTAAAAACCTGTTTATGATGTAATATCTGATAGGCAGATAGCACAATAACTAAATAATACATGCAGCTGTAAAGATACTAAAAGTAACGGCAAAATAACGGCAGACTCTCATGTATAAGCTGCAGATGGGAGATTGCACAAAAACTGCATAAACAGATATTTTTGAAAATTCCAATATGGGACATTGAAAAGATAGTCAAGACAAAACACATTTATTAAAAAATAAATAAGTAAATAAGCAAGCAATGATGCATTAAACTGATTAAAAGCAACAGTAAAATGTTTAACATTGTTACAGGAAATTAATTTCTTTGATATTTCTCTTCACCAACTCCGACAGCACACATACATCACAGAGACGTCTATTTGATGTCTGCATTTACATCGGGAAGATGTATTTTTTAATGTTTGCTCACCTGCAAAACGTCTATAGGACGTTTCCTATCAGATGTCAAATACATGTCTATTAGATGTCTTTAAGATTATGATTTAGAATGTATGAAAAACTGACATCTTACAGACGTCTGTCAGATGTTTGTACACAGCAGATGTTTTCCAGATCAAGTGATCTTTAACAGACATCCTGTAGATGCACGTGTGCTATCTGGGAAATAATTGCTAGAAAAAAAATCCACAGAAATATTTTGCAACTTTCTTTAACATTGCTAATAAAAAAAAAGTGTCTTCAGCACCAAATCAGCATATTAGAATGATTTCTGAAGGATCATGTGAATAAATCGCATTTTAAATATATATTAAAATAGAAAACAGTTCACCCCAAGTTTTTTGAACAGCATTGTTCTTTCACACCAAAATGAATTTAAGTCATCTCATAACATTAGCTTGATTGAAATTCTGTCAGTGTAACATTTTCGTTGAAATGCCTTTAAATAAAGTTGAGCACAATTAAATTCTACAACCGTTAAATGCCTACGGATGCAGCCTAATTAAAAAAAATGTATCAAGAAAAAAAGGCTAATTTCTCTAAAGTATTTTAATTACGTGCTGTAAATAGCAATTAAAAGTCAATCTTCTACTCGGGGAATTGAGGTTGGAACTATAATTATCCTCCAAGCAACAGATGAGATTCTGGATACATACAAGATCTTCAGTCAGTTTCCTGGAATAAACCTGAAGCAATGTTAAAAATGACATATTTAGCAATTTACATAGTCAGCAGGTGTTGCCACAGGACAAACACTTTTTTCATAAATTTTTATTAGAGAATTTTTAAAAATGTAAGTAACATTTATAAAACATCCATCAAAGAACAAGGGTACGAGAATCAATTTATGACAAAATCATGGCAAACTAAAAGTATAAGCATATATTAAGTAATAATAAGTGCTGCCATTGTGAAGAGGGAGTTGACTATAGCTACTCATGTTATTTTCTAATGCTTTAACTTATTTCATCCATTGCTCATTCCACAAAAAGTGGTTTTGGTTTTGTTTTTAAGTGTTAGTCTGATTATAATTCCTGTTGTGCAAGTATAGCGTGCAGTAAAAAAAAGACATACCTCAAGTGTGAAACATCTGGTTTCACCAGTCAAGTTCTGATTGCATTTGTAGAACATCTGTTAGAAAAGGAAAAAAACTATTAGTGTAAAACAAGTTTTTTGACATGCTGGTACTATTTTGCAGACTTCAAATTAATAAACTAACCATGCAAGGCTTAAACTATGTCTTGCAGAAACAACCAGGTCAATATTTTAACGAACTAATGAATATAAATGCATTGTGCAAATTCAAAACACACAATTCTTTCAAAAGCAAACTGAAAAGAATATTGCACAACACTCATGATTACCATAAAGAGTACAAATGATTCACCTGTTTGTGCTGCTCCTTTTGTATCAACTACACAACAGATTCCCACTGTAGAAGTGCTTGGGTGTGAAAAAAGAGGGATTATAATCATTTATTATTAAAATAAATAAAAAAATAAGGAGGTCAATGTTTGTGCCAGGTTGCCATTAGAGAGAAACAAGTCAGAACACGTTTCTTGATATTGAGGTAAATGTGGGTCCCTAGTAACCGGAGCTCTCTCTGGGTGACCGTGCTGTGTACTAATAAACAACAGCACAGGAAACTGACACCAGCCAATCAGCTACTCTACAAAAACAAAACATTATATAGCATTTAGGAAACCAAGAACAAAATTCAAAAGAGAAGGCAGAAAGACGGAATTTCACCTGTACTGTAAAAGCAGAAGAGCCTCAAAATAATCATTTATTATACCTCACTCAGAAAATAAGACAGAGTCTTTGCAACAGAAAACGGTGCAGAAGAGCATTTCCTTCCAGAGGAGGAACAATTTTAAAGGGGTGTCTTAAGAGCCACAGCTCAGGAACACATTTCAGTGCAAAGAACTCAAATTAATGAACCTATACATAAGCATGTACATAAATTAAATTATTACAAACATTTGTAGTAGCTGATAAAATGTATACAGAATCTCTCAGAAGTCCATAAGTAGTTTAAATTCCAAACACTCAAACTCACCCTTAAAAAATAGATGTGTCATTTTGCTACCCCACATGTGAGCGAGAACCTCGCTTGCTGAGTCATAAATAAAATTTATTAATCAAGAAACATATTACAAGATTGAATTTGAACTCAAAAGTTTCAGAACTCTAAAACAAGGCAACATAAGCATCCCGAACTTCATGTGAGGAGAGGAGGTATATCTGCAGTGTCTCAGCTCACGTAGGTCAACACAACTGACTGAATGGGCTCTCGGCACACCGGACACAACTTGTTCCGGTTCTTTAGTTTCTTGGCGCAAGTATAGCAAGCCATAAGGTGTCCAGTTCTTCCGTGGACGATGCAGCCGTTCTTGGGGCGACTTTGACAGATGACGCAGGGCTCAAGGCAAGTGGCGGGTAGGCAGGCCTCTAGGCTGTTGTAGCGCTCTAGCTCCGGGGTCTCTTCTTGGCTGCTGCCCCCACCAGAGGAGGTTGAGGGCTGCGAAGACGAGGTCTGAGTGTCGGTCATTGAGCCGGAGGGAGTGGAGGACAGAAGTTCTTCTTTATCGGCATTAGGAGATTGCGAGCACTTGCCGTCGGGTACGTCCACTCCTTCATCTGTTTCTGGAAGTGGGCTTGAGGGTTTGCAAGGAAGCAGTTTGTCATCTGAGGCTGAGCTGGGAGTTGTGGTGATGCTGGTGTCTTCTGTGCTGGGTTGAGTGTTAGTGGAGGTGTTTTCCCTGTTGGAGTGCGTTTCTGGAAGCCAACCGGGTCGAACTTTCCAGCAGCTTTTGCAATGCCGAGGAAGAGGAGGGTTGAGCTTGTCACATTCAGCACACCTCCAGTAGTCCTGAGTGAATACATTGTTACTTTAGATTATTACATTTTCTTTCTTTTTTGAAATAAAAGAGCCCGTTTAAATCAGTGGGACTTTTCAGTCCAAAAAAAAAGTTCAAAAAATGGTCCTATTGAAGTTAGCATGTCATGTACACTACAAGTCAAAAGTTTTTGAACAGTAAGATTTTTAATGCTCACCAAGGTTGCATTTATTTCATTCAAAATACAGCAGAATAAGTAATATTATTATTATTATTATTTTTTTTTTCCTATTTAAAGTAACTGCTTTCTATTTGAATATATTTTAAAATGTAATTTATTCCTGTGATCAAAGCTAAATTTTCAGCATCATTACTCTTCAGTGTCACATGATCCTTCAGAAATCATTCTAATATGCTGATTTGCTGTTCGAGAAACTTTTTATTATTATTATCAATATTTAAAACAGATAAGAACATTTTCTTTAAGATTTTTTGAAGAATAGAAAGATCCAAAGATCAGCATTCATCTGAAATAAAAAAGCTTTTGTAACATTATACACTACACCATTCAAAAGCTTGGAGTCTTAGAGTCTTCAAAAGATGCTTTAAATTGAACAAAAGTGATAAGGACATTTATAATGTTACAAAAGATTACTATGAGATACATGCTGTTCTCCTGAACATTCTGTTCTGAAAAATATCTACTCCCCTGTTTTCAACAACATAAAAAATGTTTTTTTGAAAATCAGAGTGTTTTATCAGAATGATTTCTGAAGTATCATGTGACTGGAGTAATAATGCCAAAAATTTGGCTTTGAAATCACATGAATAAATTACATTTTAAAATATATTCAAATAGAAACCAGTTACTTTAAATAATAAACATATTTAAAATCAAATAAATGCAGGCTTGGTGAGCAGAACAGACTAAATCATTTAAATCTTACTGTTCAAAAACTTTTGACTGGTAGTGTAATTTCTTAATACACATTCTTGGTCGTATCATGTACAGTTAATCAATGGACAAAGTTCAGAAACAAAATGTCATCATAATCTTTCAACAATATGTAATAACTTGCGGCATCTCTGAAACAGCTGCTCTTTTTGGCAGACTCACAAAAGCTTTTTCTTTCACCCCCAAATCTTTCCAGAATTCAATCTAATCCTGATAGATAAATGTCCAGTTCTTATTTGAAAAACATCAGGTTATGGTACTAAAATGTCACATACTGCCTCAGTTATCTCGGTATCCTCATCAAACGAATCTTCATCCTCAGCAAAGATTGTGACTTCATACACCTGAGCAAGCAAATACAGAATTGCAGTGAGTTGAGAACTGTTAAACAGGTTAGGTTAGGTTAGTCAGGTCATCAGTTAATCTCTCTCTGAATAGAACAGGAGTTCAAGTTGAAACCTCATTCTCTCCTGGCAATGAATCCTCATCGTTTTCACTGTAGGCGTCGGAGTCTATGGACTCCACCTCAAACTCCACACTAAAGTTATCAGAGTCAGAATCCGAGCCTTCACTTTCATCACTGCCCTCACTGTGAGAAATACCTACATCCTGTAAAACAAACAGAACTCTGGTTAGAAAGGGCCAAATGACAGCACAAAGAAGTTGATGTTTCTGGTAAACCAAAAAAAGTGAATAAACATTAAAAGGTGCTACTCACAGAGTTGCTTTGTGCGTCCGAAGACTCGCTGTTCCCCCTCTCCCGGTGCAGGCCGCCAATCACACACCAAGACAGGCTGTCGTCAAATGTCAAGGAGAAGCTGTCTGACTTGTGCCTCTTCCTGCGTTCTCTGGATTCATCTTCAGCTGAAGTACTCTCTATTGAAAGCACAAAAAAAAAAAAAATTGTGACACAAAAACAAGCTACCTTACATATCAGTCCAAGGGTTGCTTTGTAAGTGAACAATGCTGCTCTCTGGGCTTTACAAACATTTCCAATCTGCTTGTTTTCTTTGTTAAACATAAGCTTAAGTGTATACTGCATATCGCATTAGTGTAAATCAGTTTTTTTGCTGATGTTCCGGTTACAGGCACTCAACTTTGGACACTTATGGGCCAAGCAGGAGCAATGCTCAGAGCAATAACCCTGTTTTAATGGTGCATCTGGTGCAGCTTGCTCAACAAACTGCCTTTGTGTGCATAGCTGAGGTTTAAAAATGGGCCATTGAAGAGTCGCAGTCATCTGAGCACATTCTGCACAGCCTCCAGATCTCAATGTCCTTTTGAGATGTTGACGGTGACAGAGAGAGCAGTCATTATGGTACCACATGTTTACCCACATACAATCCTCTGTCAGGACTGAAGGAATAGTACAAATGATCCATCAAGAGGGGAAAGTCTATCCTGCTCGTTGGTTGAGACTGATATAAGATACAAGGTAGAAATTGAAAAAAAGGAGTCGCCACGACCTTTCACAAAACTCACACTAAAAACAATCTAGCCTGAAATCATGAAATCTAAAAACAGGCATTTTATTGAATGCCAAATTTTATCCAAACCAACCGATGTTAACAAGTGTATCAAATTGCACTTATTTTTTTAAATTAATGAATTAGTTGACTATAACTGTACCAGGCAGCTGGCTAGATAAGAACAAAAAACAAAGAAAAATGGGCAAGCCCTTCCTGTTCTAACAGGAAAATACGTCAAGACTGGAATAAACAACTCTATCTGAAATCCCATCTAACCCAACTGATCAAGCGTGTGCTTTCATACACACATTCGACAGGACACAGCTGGTGTGTGTCTTTCGCTCCGTGGCTTGTGCGCTTACCAGGATCACTGCTTCTCCTCCTCCTGCGCTGCTGTTGTGAGGTAGATGAGCGAGAGTCTGAATCTGTATCCTAGAACAGACAGTGGGGTTTCAGTCATGCTTCAATCTCAAACACAGCAGGGGCTCTATAAAACCCATTCAAGCACAAACACAGCACTACCAGGGCAACTCTGTGGAATGGGTCAATACTCTATGGTTCTAAGTGTTTGAGCATAAAAGAACGTTTACCCCGGGCCCTCGATCTGGTTCACTTTGACTCCTGGGTTCAGAAAAGGTAGACTGAGTATCTACAAAAGAAAACAAAGACAGTTTTAACACAAATAACATAAGAACATGCGTAAGAAAAGAAAGAAAAAAAAAAATTGTAACAATCATAGTACCTGGATTTTTCACTGTCACAAGGTTTCTGTTGATCATTGCAAAGAGAGCTCTGAAAGAGAGAAACAAAAAAAAAGATTAAATTACATATGAAACTTTCATTTTCATATAGCAAACTTCACTTTCAATTCTTATTTAAAAAAAAAACATCTACACATCATAAATGTATAAAACATGCTTTATGTGCTTTTTATCTACACTGGCTCCTTATTTGTATCCAAAGATATTCAAATGCTTTCTGCAGTCATTTGATATTAATAACAGGTGACAAAAGACCCCTTTTAGAGCTAGTAGCTCAAATGTCCTAGAAGCTGCACCTGCTTTAAAGCCCCACCCTGATATTCCCAGAGGTCATTTGTATTACAGCTGCTCTGGCTTAAAGAAGTTAGACAGAGTCAGTACACACCGGGGCTCTTTGACTGAGAAACTTTTCACCCCAAGAACGGCACCAAGAGCATCCTCTCCGCAGTGAACAATGTGTTGCTGCTGCTTGTCGTATAACTCCTTGCTCATGATGTACTTCCCTAAATAAAACATAACCTGAAAACACAGAAAGAAAAGCTGTTTCAAGATCAACAGGGAAACCATTTCCTGAAAAATATTGAGTGTTAACAGAAATAAATGGTAAAGATGTGGTTGTTTTTTTAATATAGATGAGTAATACATTCCTGTTAGTCAGACAACCACAACTTCCACCCATAAAAAAAATGAGTCATACATCACACTAAAGTTGACAACAGATGAAAACATTGCAAACAACATCAAATATAGAGTAAAATGGCATACATATTGTTGTACACAGTGAATCAAAGTTAAAAATTAGATTTTGTAATTGCTGAATAATAGCACATGCCCATGCAAAAGCAGCTGGCATGATGTCAGCACATTTTATATATGGTTGCTAAGTTGTTCTGAGTGGCTTCTTACTCAAAAATGCCCACCCCAAATGACTCATGTCCCTCCTTTAGGTTTTTTTTTTCTACAGACTAAATTATTTTAGTCTGATCACCTACAAAAGAAATAAGCTGCAGTATTTGAACTGTTTTTGATCTGTAGCGCAACCTGAAACTTAAGACTTTGGGTTAGAGTTTGTTCAAATCCCTAACCCCAAGAACGAACAATGGAAACGCCACAAATAAAGTGTCACTCTGAACAAAGGCAGTAACTAAATATAATTCACCACACACTGCTCTACATAATTTACACTAAATATATGCAGGTTTAACTGTACACACAAAAGAGCAGCAACACATAAAACTGGAGAAGGATTATTTTTAGCCATCAAAGTCAAACACTACTGGCATTTGACCATAAACTCATTATTTCTGAAACTGTCAAATAGGTGTCACTGCCTTAAGTGCTTGTATGAAAAATTATACACACAACACACATTAGGGTTTAGCATTACTAACACAATAGGCATAAATCCAATTATATATACAGCTATAAAGCATGACACACACACTACTGTTCAAAAGTCTGGGATCAGTAAGATTTTTTTAAGAAATAAACACTTTAATTCAGCAAGGATGCATTAACTTGGCAGTAAATACATTTATAATGTTACAAAAGACTTTTATTTAAAATAAAATCATATTTCATATCAGAATGTTTTCTAAAGGTCTATGTGACACTGAAGATTAAAGTAATGTCTGCTGAAAAATCAGCTTTTGCCATCAAACGGATTTAAATTTCACAAAAATATTCAAATTAAAAAATTATATTTTAAATGTAAGTAATATTTCAAAATATATATATTTTTTTACTGCATTTCTGATTAGTTTTGGTAAGCATAAGAGACTTCATAGGAATAAATCCTGAAAAAAAAAAATTATAAATCACAGTTTCCACAAAAATGTTTTTAACATTAATACTAAAAATTACTACTTTATTAATCAATTAAATAAAAATCTTAAGCATCAAATCAGCATATCATAATGCTTTCTAAAGGACTATGTGACACTGAGGATTGGAGTAATGGCTGCTGAAAAATCAGCTTTGCCATCAAAGGAATAAATTGCATTTTACATATATATAACATTTAAATAAAAAAAAAAAACATTTAAATAATATTTCAAAATATTACTTTTTACTGTAATTCTGATTAAATAAATACAGCTTTAATGAGACTTCATAGGATATCTTCCCAACCTCAAACTTTTGAACATTCAAATATAATAGACTTAAAACTGCTGTCAGCAGACACATCTTCTCACCTCCTTCATGGTGAAAACATCTTTATCTGCACCTGCATCCTCTAACAAACTTTTCAGCTGCATTTTTGGCCTTACCTAAAGTTACAATAGATAAACACTCAGTCATTTTAAGGTATAAAAACAACTTAAATTCACAGAAGCACACCTAGAATGGTACATTACCAGTTTTTCGTTGTCAACCTTGTTGATTTGAGAACTGCTTAAACAACTTTCTGTTGCCATATTGGTAGTTATCTGTGAAAACAAACAGACTTTTAAACAACAATTTAGAGTTAATTCAGTACACATGCAAGCTTCAGAACGAATATTTACCTGTGCAAATAGAGGTAAATTGGCTATTCTATCTAAGAATCTTCTATAAATACTCTGCTACCTGTACATAAAGTGCTTGAGCTCAGCTCTGGGTTAGTGAGGAGTGGGAACCAGCTGAGAGCCGGTCTATGGTTTAAATAGACGCAGAGAGGCATGTCAGGGCTAGAATCCATCGCACCGATCATCATGTCCTGGGCGGGTCTGGGCATGACACGTCTAAGCGTGACTAGTTTCAGACGCCTAGCGGTGGTAGACTCGCTTTGCTGAGTTGTCTGGCTGTCGGTGATCATGTCCGGGCATGTCCCGTCTAACTACACCCGCCCATTGCTGGCTAAGCACTTGGATTTCAGGCTTATCAGCCCAGTAACAGGTGAAATAACGGAGTGTTTGGACCAAAGCGATGACCCTCGTGGATTATTAGCTCACCAGTTAAATAAACGCAAGCCAAAAAGACCAAAAGTTCTTCATTACAAGTGCTACGGATGGATGGAAGTCCTTCAAGTAAAGCTCAAAATGTCTTTGGACTACGACAGTACCATGTTTATTTCTCTGAAATGCTCAGTACACACAAAACACAACAACAATCTCAAGTTTGTTGTCTTCGGGATTTAGAACTGCCATCTCTATCCATGGGAATATCTCCATTCAGATTAGCTGCACATAAATTATGTAAAACCTGGAACTTCGAATGCTTTTCCCCCTGAGGTAACGTCAACATGAAAACGTGTAAATATTGTTCGTTTTACGAAACGCTTGACGTGGTTTAACACGTAATTTGATTTCAATATGACAGATAATAATACTGATAAATGATATGACAAATAACAAAAAAGTGCGCGGTGTGCTTTTTTCTAGATATGATGAAGCACAAACAAGCCGCGGTTTTGTTTGTTTACGAAATACTAACTTATACACCAATTTCTTTATACGTAAATTAGTGATAATAGTTTTGAATTCACAACATACATTATTGCTTAACGTGGAGCACTGCGCATTTGAGCAACAAGACAAAGATAACTTATAGTAACAACGCCATAAACGCCCGCACTCCCAGGTGCCTGTTTCCCGCTGTGGACTCTCAGGAAAACCCGAGGCTGCAGTAGGCCGCGCTTCTAGCACTAGGCTAACCGAGGTACATTATTTTAGCCGACTAAACGGACATTAAAGCCTCATACGTTGTTAAAATTATTCGTTGGAACGTACAACAATGTTACGCAGATATTTACAGCTCTATATGCGTAATAAATATATGAGAAAGTGAGAAAATAGCTAAACTGAAAGTGCCCATGTCTTACCTGCTGGTGACCGTTGAGCATCTCGAACTCCCTCTACTGGCGCCTGTTTGCATTTGAAATGTTCTAGCACGTGCGATAAGCGCGCGGTGTAAACATTACACAATACAGACACAGGAAGGCGAGTTTTATATTATTTATAGTATATACATTTCCTGTTTTACTGTTGTTGTGTTAATGCGATTAATTAATAACCTATTAAGTTTGACAATGTAAAATTCATTTTATATATAACAGCATTTGTATAAATGCCTGTGTTGTTGTAAAAAGTTGTTGATTCTTTATTTTAGTATTGCATCACGCTGAACCAGTTTTAGCTCCGTGTTAATATTACAGGTAATATGTATGAAATTAATGATAAATAAACATCACAACAAAGTCGTAGTAATGCCAAAATGTATTTTAATTTCGCTATATTAGCTGCATTTGTTCTCTGCTTTTTGTATTGTAAGCAGAAATGCATATTAGTAATCAAAAATTAAGTTTTGATATATTTACGGTAGGAAAATAATAAAGTATCTTAATAGAACATGATCTTTACTTAATATCCTAATGATTTTTGGCATAAAAATAGTTACATTTGACCCATATAATATTATTGGCTATTGCTACAAATAGGTTTTGTGGTTGAAGGTCACAAATATATTTTCAGATTATTCGCGATTTAGTATTTAATATACAACTAAACTTTAACCTAATCCTATCGGGTTGAATTCAGTACATTGTTTAACTGTAAAGATTAATCAAAATCAATATCAATCACTTCATAATTGTAATGTGCTTATGCAGTAATATCATCATGATCATATTAAATGCATCACTTTAATCACCACTGGTTAATTAACTCCTCCTTTGATTAATAAACTATTTTGCATTCTATTCTATTGTGCTAACTGAAAAAACTTTCATCGGTTTTGATTTTTCAGTGAGTAATGATGATCTGTTCTTTCTCTTATGATATGATTCTGTGAGTCACCTGATTGGTGCCAATGCTGGGAATACACTAGCTGTGTGTGAAATCCACATCAGAAAACATTCATTTGTAAAGTGAGTCTGTTGTCATGACGTGACGTTTGTACACCATTGTGAGTAACAGACTCTTTTGGTTGTCGTTAACTACACAGAAACTTGCTAGTTAGGGGTGGTCCTGTTTGCTGTGAGAAATTACCTCTTTATGAAGGGGACAAATGGACTGTGCCATGAAAACATGTCTTGTACAGTCACTGCAGGGTGAGTGACTCAGAGTTTATTTTAGTGCAACATGTTCCTTTAAGCTCAACATGTTTGGACTTGTACGTCTGTAATAATGAGGAAATTCCATGGACCACTGAAGGCATCAGAAAAGCCATTCATTTAATTAATTATAGATTAGTAATCAAGACATGTACACTGTCAAAAGTTTGGAAACAGTTATTGGAAAAAAATCAAAACTGTTTTTAGTTTGATAAAAAATTGCTATCTGTATAGCTTAAATTTTTGTGCTTTCTCTCTACACACTTTATAAAGTGCTTCCTGGGATTAACCAGTATTTAGGCATTTGTTGGCTGCTTTGCTTTTTTAATGCTTTGCATTAAATTGATCAGAAGAAACAGACATTATTAATGTCACATCAGGTTTCTAATTCAGATAAATGCTGTTTTTTGAACTTACTATTCATCAAAGAATCACTGTTTCCACAAAAACAAAAATTAAGCAGTACTGTTTTAAACATTGATAAATTGATAAAAACTATTATTTTCGCTTGTGGACTACGTGTAAACATCTATTATGTGAAATATCTTATTCAGGTCTGTATTAAATAAAAATAACATCCATTTCTGGTGTATGATCCATCTTATTATGACAAAATAATTAACATTTTGCAAATTCTACAAGGTGTACGTAAACTTTTGACCTAAACTGTATTTAAAAAATATAAAACATTATAAAAAAAATTGTGTAAGCCCATTTCCACCACTGAATAAAAAGAAAAAAAAATGTTATTACGACTTTTTTTTTCAGAATTGTGAGACAAACTTGTGAGTTATATAGTCAGAATTGTAAGATATAATCTCACTTTTTTTCTCAGAGTTACATGATATAATCTCACGACTGCGAAAAAATAAAGTTAGAATTGTGAGGGGAGAAAAGACGGATATGTTCTTAGGATAGGAGATTATATCACAATTCTGAGAAAAAAGGTCTGAATTGTAAGTTTATTTCTCAGAATTATGAGTTTATATCTTACAATTCTAACTTCATAACTCACAATTGCGAGTTTATATCATGCAGTTCTGAGAAAAAGGTCAGAATTGTGAGTTTGTATTACGCAACTCTAAGGAAAAAAAGTCAGAATTGCAACATGTAAATTTGCAGTTGCCTTTTTAATTTTTTAAGAAGAAAGACAGTTCAGACTAGATTGAAGTGATTTTCATGATCCTTTCAGGCAAGTATATGCAATTTGGTATCCTTGTCTTAAATGCTTAGTAAATTTAGTTTGTTATAATCTAGATTTTAGTTCTCCCAAAATATATATTTCACTAGTGGACAAAGAAACTTCCTTCCACTTAAAGAGATGTCTACTTTGATTGTATGGACAATAAAACACATTTTATGTAAAATATATACAGTGCATCGGAAAGTATTCACAACGCTTCACTTTTTCCACATTTTGTTATGTTACAGCCTTATTCTAACATGAATTCAATCCATTATCTCCAAATTCTTCCCATAATGACAATGTAAAAGAAATTTGTTTGAAATATTTGCAAATTTATTAAAATCACAGCTTTGCTCAGTACTTTGTTGAAGCACCTTTGACACCAATTACAGCCTCAAGTCTTTTTGAGTATGATGCTACAAGCTTTGCTCATCACCATTTGGCAATTATCTGCCATTCTTCTCCTCGTCTATTCACCTCTCGAGCTCTGTCAGCTTGGATGGGGTCAGATGCACATTTTCAAGTTTCTCCAGAAATATTTGATTGGGTTCAAGCCCAGGCTGTGGCTGGGCCATTCAAGGATATTCACTGAGTTGTCTATAAGCCACTCTTGCTGTGTGCTTAGGCACATGGTTCTGTTGGAAGGTGAACCTTCTCCCCAGTCTGAGGTTCTGAATGCACAGGACTGGGTTTTCATTAAAGGAGAATCCACTTCCAAAACAAAGATTCACATATAATGTACTCACCCCCTTGTCATCCAAGATGATCATGTCTTTCTTTCCTCAGTCGTAAAGAAATTATGTTTTTTGAGGAAAACATTTCAGCATTTTTCTCCATATAATGGACTGATATGATGCCCCGATTTTGAACTTCCAAAATGCAGTTTAAATGTGGCTTCAAACGATCCTGAATGCGATTGTAAACGACCCCAGACAGAGAAAGAAGGGTCCTATTGAGTGAAATGATCAGTTATTTGCATAAAAAATAATACAATTTATATACTTTTTAATGTCAAACGCTCGTCTTGTCTTTCTCTGCCTGGACTGTTTTTGTTCCGGTTCATGACAGTTAGGGTATGTCGAAAAACTCCCATCTCATGTTCTCCCCCAACTTCAAAATCGTCCTATATCGCTGTTTTACCATTTTTGTTAAGGGTGTTTGATCTTCTTTGCATGTTCACTTTGCAAAGACTGGGTCGGTACTCAGTGATGTAGGATAATTTTGAAATGATTTTTGAAGTTGAGGGAGAAAACACGATTGGAGTTTTTCGACATACCCTAACTAAGCCAGAATACACAGAGTTCAGGGAGAGCAAGGCAAAACGAGCTTTTGAAATTAAAAAGTATTTAAATTGTATTTTTTAAATGAAAACAACTGATCGTTTCGCTAGATAAGACCCTTCTTCCTCGGTTGAGATCGTTTATAACTGCATTTGGGATCGTTTGAAGCCGCATTTAAACTGCATTTTGGAAGTTTAAAATTAGGGCACCATATCAGTGCATTATATGGAGAAAAATGCTGAAATGTTTTCCTCAAAAAACATAATTTCTTTACGACTGAAGAAGAAAGACATGAACATCTTGGATGGCAAGGGAGTAAGTACATTATATGTAAATCTTTGTTTTGAAAGTGGACTTCTCCTTTAAGGGAATCTCAATATTTTGGTGCACTGAGCTTTTCTTCTACTCTGACAAGTCCCTCAGTCCCTGCCGCTGAGAAACAACCCCACAGCAAGATGGGATGGTGTTCTGCAAGTGATGAGCAGAGCTGGTTTCCTTCAAACATGATGCTTGAGTCTGAGGGTCCTTTAGGTGCTTTTGTGCAAATTCCGAGTATGTTTTCATGTGTCTTCACTGAGGAGAAGATTGAGTTTGGACACACCACCATAAAGACCAGATTGGTGGAGTGTTGCATTGATGTTTGTCCTTCTATAGGTTTCTAATATTTCCACATATGATCATGGAACTCAACTAGAGTGACCATCAGGTTTTTGGTCACCACTCTGGACAAGACCCTTCTCAATCAATTGCTCAGTTTGGCCAGGAGGCAAGCTCTAGGAAAAGTTTTAGTGGTTTCAAACTGTGCTCATTGGGACCTTCAATACTGCAGAATTTTTTTCTGTACCTATCCCCAGATCTGTGCCTCAATACAATCCTGTCTCTGGATTTCATGCCTTGTTTTTTTTCTGAAGCATGCACTGTTAACTGTGGGACCTTATATAGACAGGTGTGTGCCTTTCCAAATCATGTCTAGTCAACTGAATTTGTGGTCTCCACTCAAGTTGTAGAAACATCTAAAAGATGATCAGTGGAAACAGGATGCACCTGAGCTCAATTTTGAGTGTCATGGCAAAGGTACATTGATTTTTTCATTTTTTATTTTTAATAAACTTGCAAAGATTTCAAACAAATTTCTTTCACATTGTCATTATGGGGTATTGTTTGTAGAATCTGGAGGAAAATAATGAATTTAATCCATTTTGAAATAATTCTGTAACATAAAATGTGGAAAAAGTGAAATGCTGTGAATACTTTCCGCATGCCCTGTATATTCATCATGTTTATGAAAATATCAAAACATATTCTTTCATGGAAGAAATGTTATTTTTGGGTGAACTGTCCCTTTAAGCAGCATAATCTGTTGCTTTTTTTCGTTTACCACATCCTTTTCAAAATTAGGACAAGTCTAATATTCACACAAAGAAGCTGCAAAACAGAGTTTAGATTGGAGGCAGGACTTTGGAATGTGACTAATGTTTAAGTTGCACATTGCAAAAGAGAAAAACAAGTTGAAAAGCCTTCATCACGAACTGAACAAATGATTGACATTCCATTTCACAGATACTCAAGTCTTTTTGCCAAGTAGGCAGTGACCCTTGTTCTAAAAGTCACAACAATACAAGATAACATTCCATTCTTGAAAAACCTGATAAGAAAACAGTCGAGTTACTTTCTATAAAACGTTTTATTGTTGTATAGACCTTTTGAAAAATACATCATTAAATAACACTTTCAAAATAAAAAAATGAAATGCATCAGCAATGAGAGTTTTCTCCCAGACGGCACATTTTTTGCACGTTTGTTTGCAAATATTGAATACTTTGAGTAAAAATGAAACTCTTAAAAAGATTGAAATGCTATTAGAAGTTTTCGGCCTCTATGGCTAAAACCTACTTCCTTCCAGTCTATGTTTGATTAGTTTTCACGCTTCTTTAGGAGCCATCGCTATCTATTCCTGAACGCAATCAGGCACTGAACACTGGCACATCAGTGGGCCTATGGCCTCTGTGTGAGCTTGCTTTTGCCCTCCTCCTGCTCTGCCAGTCTGAAATGGGTGTACGCCAGGGTGCCAGTGAGGGTGCAGAGGATGCCCAGACCTTGGTTTAAGGACAATGGGTCCTGGAAAAGGACGTACCCACCCAGTAATGTAATGCAGAACTTGAAGTGTCCAAACATGTTGTAGCTGTGAGGATAAATGTTAAGGGCACTTGTCTGACAATGACTTTTGGAGATCCCTCGAGACGTATGACTTGCACTTGAGAAAGAGGCTTTGAGGACATGTGACGTGAGCTTCAGAGATGAGAATGAGTTGCTAAATTATTTTCATGATTCTTTCTATAAATTCTTTAGACCATTTTATAGTTAGGATTTTTATGTTTTATAGTAAGGCTTGTGAATATGATGTTTAAGAGAAATCTTAATAACACACTAAAAATCTGTTAATAAAGTATCAGTACGTTTTAATATTGACTTAAGGATGTATGACTCTTGTTAGTATGCAACAAAATCTAAAGAATCTGTTACGAATAAAAAAAAAAAGTAGTAACAGTTTTAATATAGATTTATGGATATATCAGTCTTGTGAATATGTAAATAAATAAATAAATAAATATGTTAAAAACAAATAAGTATAATCTGTTAATAAAATAAGTCAATTTTAATACTGATTTATGGACATATCAGTCTCGCAAATATGCAAAAAGTTAATAAATCAGTTAAAAATTAATATGAATAATCTTTTAATAACATAGCATGTTACTTTTAATATTGATTCATGAATATGTCAGTTTGCAAATATATAAAATGTTAATAGATCTGTTTATATATATACATATATATATATATATATATATATATATATATAATAAACAGTATATACAGTTTATATACAGTATATATTGTATATATAGATGGACAGATAGAAAAAAAAACTATAATATAATACATCTATAATATAATATAATATAATATAATATAAACAGATTTAGTTATAATCTGTTATATGTATGCCTTTATCTATCTATCTATCTATCTATCTATCTATCTATCTATCCTATATCTATCTATATATATATCTATATATGTATATATATAGAGAGAGAGAGAGAGAGAGAGATTTAGATTTAGGGACATATCAGTCTTGTAAAAAGTTATTTAAAATAAGTATAATCTGTATAAAATAATAGATGTTAA
>JAHKKF010535674.1:0-10123 GCA_019740295.1 Labeo calbasu | reverse complement strand
ATTACATATTTTTTCTCAGTAACTGTAACTAATTACAATTACATTTATTTTGTAATTAGATTACGTAATTCCGTTACATGTAACTAGTTACTCCCCAAAACTGATATTCTCCCAACATAATAAAATAACCTTTACTCTGTCATTTTATTGCTTGAATTCTGTTAGTGTTTGTCTCCATCTTGTGGCTGATGATAGCACATACTGCACATTTTTAAAATAAATTTTATTAGCATTAACCTTTGTAAACCGGGCTACTTCTGACATTTACACCGTGTCCGAAGTGTCCCATTTTACCCACTATAACTCTATATTTAAGATGTCATAACTGTCCGAAAGTGGTATTCATTTTATACCATAATGTTTTAATGAATAATTACTTGATTCTAATTTATCTACAAAGAAGTCTTTCGAGGACACAGAAGGTAAATTGCAGTAATTGCTCATTTAGAGACATGCTCTACTTGGA
This sequence comes from Labeo calbasu, assembly GCA_019740295.1. Lineage (NCBI taxonomy): Eukaryota > Metazoa > Chordata > Actinopteri > Cypriniformes > Cyprinidae > Labeo > Labeo calbasu. Next base: position 9,657 of record JAHKKF010535674.1, on the reverse strand, counting down.
GATCTCTAGGGCTCTTTCGTCTAAATGCCCCAATTAATCTCAGTTTTTCAGGGAGAATAATTCCTCCGAGGCTCACCAAAATGACCCATATAATTGGTGAACAGAATGAAGAAAGGTTGGTACAGATGAAGAAAGATTTCTGTGTGAAACAACACTGAGGTAAGTAAATGTCAAATTGTAGTTTATGACCGGAGATTTGACCGAAGGCAAATCAATCAAGTGAATTTCTTTCTCCATATTTCGCCGCCAAATACAATGGTTTAGCTAATAACTAGTGACATTTAAACAATCCTTCGTTTCAGAACACAGTACTGTCTTTTCATTTATTAAAAAAAAAATGTGGTGGGGAATTTTGTGTTTATCGTTAAACCCAGGGTCAGAAATTAACCAGGGAAAAAATCCCACAGAAAGTGAAAAAAAATCCCTCAAAAAAAAAGAAAAAAAATGCTCTTTTTTTTTTTCTTTTTTTTATCTATAAAGGTAATACTAATAGTGACACGACGCCACAAACTAACACGCTATTGGTCAGTCTATGGTGGTCGCGTTGCTCGCCTGCAGTAAGCGTCATGTCGAAGAACACCCGCCCATGATTGCCGATCTCCTCCTCTTCCAGGAAGTGAAAAAAGGCGTCAAATAAGGAGGAACAAGGGGAAACACGTCCTCCTCACATCTGTCCCTTTCCCTCATTAATGCGTTAATCACATTAATGTTTTAGATTGTCGCGTAACGCAGCTGTATGATGTCCACTAGAGTGCGAAACAGAGAGATCTGCGCGGACTGCAGCGCGCCCGGTAAGACAAACAAAACAAACATGAAACAAACGCAAACAGACTGCTGAAGAGATCCTGTAGGGTTTTATTCAGTCAGATGTTTATAAAATGAATTTATCGGAGATTATTCTCAAGCAAACACTGTAATAATCCTCTCGGATTACATGGATATTGGTGCATGAGCAAAACGGTTCGCGGTTAACGGACAATAACGATATTCCCAATGGAAAATACCGCTAACTGATGATGATCAGGCCCTCGGCTTTTTTTTTTTTAATATTCAGATCAGTTATAATTTCTCTGCGAAGCAAAACCCCATCTTTATTTTAATAAAAGAAAGGAAAGACCATTCAAAAATATATGGAAACCATAGTTTCCATAAGAACGTCTAACGTTAGTTACTAATAACGGTTATTGTTGTTAAAAAAAATTATCGATAAACCAATATATTATTTAATTACTAGCCAGTAGCCAAAAGGGAAGTGAATATTTAGTTATTCATCATGTAAGCACTGTTATTTTGTTATGTTATTTTTTTTCCACAACTAATACCTACACATTACACTACACATTATAATGTGACCCTGGACCACAAAACCAGTCATAAGTGTCACAGGTTAATCTGAAATTCATCTTTCCATTGATATATGGTTTGTTAGGATGGGACAATATTTGGCCGAGATGAAAATCTATTTGAAAATCTGCAATCTGAGGGTGCAAAAAAAAAAAAAAAAAATCTTGAGTTAAAGTTGTCCAAATGAAGTTCTTAGCAGTGCATATTACTAATTAAAAATTGTTTTGATATAATTACGGTAGGAAATTTACAAAATGTCTTAATGAAACATGATCTTTGCTTAATATCCTAATGATTTTTGGCATAAAAGAAAAATTTATCATTTGACCCAAACATTTTGTATTGTTGGCTCTCGCTACAAATATACCCGTGCTACCTAAGACTGGTTTTGTGGTCCAGGGTCACATTTGTGTAAGTTTTCTGAAAAACAGTATGCAGAACCATCTGTTTTAGGTTTTATATATACACAAGAATAATTCATCTACACCAATGAAACAGTAATTATACATTTTTACTTATGGTATTGTTGTGATATTGCGATACAGCAGGTCTAAATGATCTTCTTGCATCTTTTTTTTTTTTTTTTGGACTACTTTGACTAATTTGAATGTGTGTAAAAATGATAAAAATTCAGAAACCTGTTGATTATGTTCTTCAGCAATATTAGAGGATGATATAAAAATGATCTTGTTCTTAAATGGAAACAAGCACATCTGGCCATTTTGTCACAAATGAATGCTTATATGTGACTCTGGACCACAAAACCAGTCAAAACCATACCAAGTCACACAGGTATTTGTGGCATTAGCCAAAAATATATTGTATGGGTCAAAATGATCAATTTTTCTTTTATGCCAAATATCTTTAGGATATTAAGATCATGTTCCATAAAGATATTTTGTAAATTTCCTTCTGTAAATATATCAAGACTTACTTTTTGATTAGTAAAATGCAAGAATGTCATTTGACTTTAAAGGTGATTTTCTCAATGTTTAGATTTTTTTTTTTTTGCACCCTTAGATTCTAGTTTTTTAAATAGTTTTATCTTGGCCACACATTGTCCTATTCTGACAAACCATACATCAATTAATTCAGGTTTCAGATAATGTGTGAGTCTTAATCTTAAAAAAATGACCCTTATGATTGGTTTTGTGGTCCAGGGTCAAATATATATTTTGCAAAAAGTTTTGTAGAGCTCATTAGGAGTATAAGGAGGACAAATGACTACTAAATAATGTCAGGATCTGCCTTTGGAGGGGAAATTGAAACTCAAAAGTGTTGTGCAACACTTGGTCACTCACATAGCTTTTCTCTCTCCCTCTCAGATCCTCGTTGGGCCTCGATCAATCGCGGAGTTCTGATCTGCGACGAATGCTGCAGTATTCACAGAGGTCTGGGCCGCCACAGTTCTCAGGTCCGGCACCTGACCCAAACTCCGTGGCCCTCCTCACAGCTCCAGGTGAAGACCCACACTGCATGCTCTGATGGGGAACGGCTTAGCTTTGCATTTCCTGAGGTTCATTAAAAGGAAATAGGGCATTGTATCTCAGTTCCTCTGACTGAAATAGAACGCAGCGGTTTGCACAGCTTCCCGCATCAGCCTCTTCTACTGCTCTTTCTATTCTAGCTATGTTTTTTTCATACCACCCTTGCAAGATAAAGGTGTTACACGTCACGTCAAGCGACTTGAATTATAAACAAGAGCTAAACAAGTGATGCTGCATTAGGCTAAATTCAGACATGTGGTTAACATCTGTGTCGATACTTCTCGTATCTTGCTGACGCTGGAGTCAGAGAAATGCCATTGCAGCAATTTCTGTTCATTTTCTGTCTCAAAGTAAAAGTTGAGGTGATGTTTGTGGTGTTTATGCACAGATGGTAAAGTCCCTGTATAATAATGGAGCAAATTCAATCTGGGAACACAGTCTTCTGGATCCATCCTCCATCATGAGTGGAAAACGCAAAGCCAATCCTCAAGACAGAGTCCAGTGAGTCCCATATCATGACGTTTAGAACCAAGTTAGTCCCTCAGCATGAACATGCTCACTTTATTGTTTATCTTCTCTCTCAGCCCCAACAAAACTGATTTCATAAAGGCTAAATATCAAATGCTGGCGTTTGTTCATCGAATGCCATGTCGTGAAGATGATAGCGTTACCGCCAAAGACCTCAGCAAGGTAAGAGTGTAGTAATAATGAAATGAAACTGAGAAGAAGATCAGTGTTTGTGATCTACAAGTTCTTGAGACCTAAACCATGAATTTACCCTTGTTTTTAGCAACTTCACTCTAGCGTTCGAACCGGCAATTTGGAAACGTGTCTGAGGTTGTTGTCGTTGGGAGCACAGGCTAACTTTTTCCATCCAGTAAGTTACTGCTAAATTTTCTATTCTAGGTCATCTAATATTAAAACAACACATTAAAACAATAACTGTACAAACACTTAAAAAAACCCTCTCTAAATCTAAGCAAAGTTTAAGTACTTTTTTATAATTCAACTTTGACCAAATATGAAAATGAACTTTGTTCTGCATGAAAGTATATATAGATGCCTGTGTGTTGATCCACTGCTAAGGTTGAATAAGATTTCATTGTTCCATAGCTAGCAGACCAATGCTGCACAAAGTGACTGGTGCAGGTCTGTGAGTGTGTGTGAGTCTGTGTTTGCGTGTATGTGTCAGAGTTCAAAAAGTGCGTGAGGAGGAAGAGGAGAGTGGGGACAGAGCCGGAAGAGAGTTGAACTATCAATAAATAATAACAGTAACTTCTGCAATTAATCTTGTAATGTTTTATTCAAATGTTTTATCATAATTAATACTTTACAAAAAATAACAAAAAAAGAAAATAATAACAACGGAAAAATAATAAGAAAAAAATAATAATAATGACAATAAATAATTAATAAAAACAAATGAAAATTAAAGAAAGAAAATGACAATAAAAAATGTTTTTTTTTTTTTTTTTTGGCATACTATTTACGCATTTTAATGAGACCGGGCTCGAATGAACAGCTGCAGTCACAACTGCGTTCGGGACACTAGAGCGACAGAATCAAAAATGGCCTGTTTTTAAATAAATATGCCCAGTCGAAACTTGTCCAGTCCATCACACAGTTAAACAACTAAAAATGACTTTAAATGCTTTGTTAGCGAGTGCAGAAACCGCGTTTGGAGCACGCGTCGAGTTTGTGCAATCTCGTCCACGACACTGACGGCAGCTCCATGGATGAACGTGAATCATTTCTCCTTCTCCGTTTATGTGGGTGAATTAAACCCATCATGATTATATAGGCATCTCGATGTCCCGTGAAGTTCTGTACATTTAGCGCAGCTTTGAATGCGAGAATGTGGTTGTGAATCCTGTAAAAGCGTCGGCTATATATGCGGTTCTGACGGTCGTATAATAATAAAATGCTCTATGAACACAACTCTTGAAGTGACATTGCCATACTAGCCTTTACCTTCTGCTCTAGGGTCTTGTTTTGTGCTAAACATTGCAGAAAAACAGTCTTAAGTAGGGATAACTGCAGGCTAAAGGTGTAACGTGTCAATGTAATCGATGATGCCGACGAATCACTGCAGCTCTAAAGAAGTACCAACCCAGTGTTTACAAGTCGAATGTGCGAAGAAATTCAGACAGCCTTAACAAAAAATGGACAGATGATTTTAAAGTTGGAGGAGAAAATGCGAATGAGTTTTTCACCCTACCCTCTTTTTGAATAGAAGTACACAGATGAAGAACGAACCACGCACGACTTTTCCCATCGTGATTACGTGTGAAGTTGTGGATGCGCATCGCAGAGCTAGTGCGAGATGAGCATTTGTGGTTAAAAAAGAAAATGACCAATCGTTTTGCTAGATAAGACCCTTATTCCATGGCTAGGATCGTGTAGAGACCTTTGAAGCTGCATTGACCTTTAACCTGTTGGCTCCCGTTGAAGTCCATTATATGGAGAAAAGTCCTAGAATGTTTTCCTCAAAAATCTCAAATTTTTTTGACCGAAGAAATAAATAATAATAATAAAAAATTTGTCTGGAAGTGAACTAGTCCTTTAATGGATGCACTTCATAGCATGTATATACTACTCCATTGAATGCCACATCATTTGTTTTCTTCAGGAGAAAGGAAATACTCCATTACATGTGGCTGCTAAAGCAGGCCAGCTGCTACAGGCGGAGCTGCTCACTGTGTATGGAGCAGATCCCGGAGCACCAGACAGTTCTGGCAAGACTCCTATTGACTACGCCAGGTGAGAAAGCGTTAGATCTGAGGGATCAATACAAAGAGTCAGCGTTTTCAAGTAGGTTTAATGTTTTGTTATCTCTTATGTCTCATTATAGGCAGGCAGGACACCAGGAACTTGCAGACAGACTGGTGGAGATCCAGTTTGAACTGACAGACAGACTAGCGTTCTATCTGTGTGGAAGAAAGCCAGGTCAGTCATAAGTATCTCTGTAATAACAGTACAGCGTGTACCTCAAAGAGTTGAGAACCTAAAAGATTTTTTTTTTTTTCCTCAGATCATAAAAACGGTCAACACTTTATAATTCCTCAGATAGCAGACAGGTAGGATAAGCTCCCTTTGTATGACACTTGTTTTTAATCTGTTTTTGATTATAATACTTAATTGCATAATTTTTCTTTACTGCCTTCATATGGATAAGAAATGTGTAAGTATAAAAGTAAAACTTGTCTGACTAGTCTAAGTTATGATCAGATGATAACAGCTCTTATAATTTTATTGTACACACAGCAGTCTTGACTTGTCAGAATTGGCCAAAGCAGCAAAGAAGAAGCTTCAATCAGTAAGTTGTGCAAGAGTTTGCTGTTTTTGTCTCCACACATTTTGGGTTTATTACATTTCTATGCCAGTATCTGTTTGACAGCATTGCTGTTTGTGTAATAACCTGTTGTGCTGCTCTCAGCTCAGTAATCATCAGTTTGAAGAACTAGCCATGGATGTTTATGATGAAGTTGACAGAAGAGAAACGGATGCAGGTTAGACGTGTAAAATCTACCATTTTACCCTCAAAGTACTTTTCCTAATTTTATCCTACACTTTGAATGGTGTAATTCTTTTGCGATTATAGTTTGGCTTGCGACCCAGAACCATAGCACCTTGGTCACTGACACCACAGTGGTTCCTTTCCTCCCTGTCAACCCTGAATATTCTTCCACTAGGAATCAGGTATATTGACAAGATGCACACCCACCTTCTAAAACGATTGAGTTGGTTTGATAATGTTTGAGTGTCCTTGTTTGTGGTGTTTGTTGCAGGGACGTCAGAAGCTTGCAAGGTTTAATGCACATGAGTTTGCAACGCTGGTTGTTGATATTTTAACTGACGCCAAGCGTCGTCAGCAAGGAAATTCTCCTGATAATTTCAAAGGTGATGAAAGGGGTCTTGGGATTTTCTTTTATCATGAACTGTATGATGCATGAAGTTCAACTTCCACCCTTTGTTTCCGCCCAGATAATGTGGAGTTAATTCTGAAGGACATTGGCAACCGTCATGGCAGTGAAAGTCCAGAGATGGACCAGCCTGATTATGACAGTGTGGCATCTGATGAGGATACTGAGCAAGAACCAACATCTGGAAAAGATGAGCGGACCAAGGTACATTAGGAGTTCCTCTAGGTCAGGGGTGCCCAAACTTTATCCTGGAGGTCTGGCTCCAAGCCCAATTAGACACACCTGAACCAGCTAATCAAGCTCTTACTAGGCAAATTAGAAACTTCCAGGCAGGTGTGTTGAGGCAAGTTGGAGCAAAACTCTGCAGGACACCGGCCCTGCGGGACCAAGTTTGGGCACCCCTGACCTAGGTGTATAGAATATAGAAGTTTTCAGAATCTGCAAAATGTTAATTATTTTACAAAAATGAGAGGGATCATACAAAATGCATCTTATTGTTTGTTTAATACTGACCTGAATAATATATTTTACATAAACGATGTTTACATATAGTCCACAAGAGAAAATAATAGTTGAATTTATCAAAATGACCTTGTTCAAAACTTTACATTCTCTTGATTCTTAATACTGTGTTGTTACCTGAATGATCCACAGCTGTATTTTTTTGTTTAGTGATAGTTGTTCATGAGTCTCTTGTTTGTCCTAAACAGTTAAACTGCCTGCTGTTCTTCAGAAAAATCCTTCAGGTCCCACAAATTCTTTGGTTTTCCAGCAGTTTTATATATTTGAACCTTTTCCAACAATGACTGTATGATTTTGAGGTCCATCTTTTCACACTACGGACAACTGAGGGACTTGTATGCAACTATTACAGAAGGTCCAAACGCTCACTTGATTCTCCAAACCATGCATTAAGAGCCACAGAAGATGGTTACATGTTTCCAGGAAAACAAAATGTTACATTCAGTGAGCATCAGTGAGCATTTGAACCTTCTGTAATAGTTGCATTTGAGTCCCTCAGTTCTCCTCAGTGTAAAAAGAAGGATCTCAAAATCATACAGTCATTGTTGGAAAGGGTTCAAATACACAAAAATGCTACTAAACCAAAAAATTTGTGGGAGCTGAAGGATTTTTCTGAAGATCAGTAGGCAGTTTAACTGTTAAGGACAAACAAGGGACTCATAATCAACTATCGCTAAACAAACAAAAAAAAACACAGCTGTGGATCATTCAGGTAACAACACAGTAATAAGAATCAAGCGGGGAACTTTTGAACGGGGTCATTTTTATAAATTCAACTATTATTTTCTCTTCTGGACTATATGTAAACGTCTTTTATGTGAAATGTCTTATTCAGGTCAGTATTAAATAAACAAAAACATTCATTTTGTATAATCCCTCTCATTTTGGTAAAATAATTAACATTTTACAGATTCTGAAGGAGGGGGAGGGAGGTGGTAAACTTTTGAGCTCAACTGTATAGGAATAAATTTAACTGTGATCTCTCCTCTCAGAGCTCAGAGTCTTCAGACTTGTCGGACAGCCCCATCACCGTACAGGAGTTCATGGAAGTGAAAAGTGCCCTCACTGCCTCAGAAGCAAAGATCCAGCAGCTCCTCAAGGTCAACTGCCATCTTAGTGAGGAGTTAAGACTCATGCAGAGCAAGGTAAGCAGTCAGATCATATTGCCCAGCCCTACTCAGCACTTCCATCTTTCCTGTAAATGTCTGACTGCACTAGATGCCTTTGTTTCAGTTGAACTCTCTCCAGAATGAGAACAGCACTCTGAAATGGCAGACTCCTAATAGCTTGGCAAGGCCGCAGGACCTCCCGCACAGAGCACCTCCACGCGGCTGTAGAGCCATGTCGATGTATGAGACCGGCTCGGGTCTGAGGCAGTACCACCCTAGAGGAGAAACCGTCTGCCCTGACACAACCCTGACTCTTCAACCACTGCCGTCAAATGTAAGTACAAACCAAACCAAATCTGGAATTGGTCCTGGCACTCCTGTTTCATTATTTCTTTGATTTTTAACTCATTTGGTAACCCAGTGAATCATCACTTCAGGTATGCTTTGATAGCCCCTATTCTCATTTTATGCGTTCATATTTTAAAACAATCCCTTTGCCCACTCAAAACATAATCTGAACCCTTTCTAGATTGGGAAGGGTCCCTCGGTGACTGCCTTCTCCTCCCTTCCCACGTTCCCCTCAACTCTGTCCTGGTCCTGGGATGAGATAACCCAAAGGGTGAAGTACCTGCTCAGTGAACAGGCTGTTGAAAGGGCTTCTCTTCTATCTGTCCCCATTCACTTAGTGCATGAACAACAGATCTGTCCAACCAATGGACAACGTGTTTCTCAGCTGGACTACTAACGTTAAACCGTATGCACAGCGAGAGACGCCAGCCATTAACATTACTCACAACTCTGCTTGATGTGTAAAGCAGTCACTGGCTCTCTGATATCTCAGACCCAAAACATACTCTACGCAAGTGTGTGAATGCAATTGCTTCTCCAACCTAGATTACACTGAAGATATACATTTTATCAGTTCCTTCATACTTTTTTTGAACCTATAACCTTTGTGTTGCAAGTGCTACGGGTGGGCGAAATATTTAATGTTTGCACTTGATTTTAAGCATTGCGGTTTAAAAACAAGTCATTTTAAGCTGTTAAAATGCAATCAGCAAGAAATCAGAAAGAAAACTTGTGTAACAGTATATTGAATCTGGGTAGCTCTTAGAGTGACAGCAGTCTAATTTTCCTGCTGTCTTTCATTCATGTTAATCAAACAACAAAAGAGAGAAAATCTCTCACTGCTCTAGACTAAATCACTTTTGTAACTTTAATAGGTAGAAAAATATAGTTAATTTACACGGTAAAGGATATGCAGTATTTTTT
>JAHKKF010535671.1:0-27193 GCA_019740295.1 Labeo calbasu | reverse complement strand
ATACACACACATACATACATACATACATACATACATACATACATACATACATATATACATATACCTACTTTTTTTGTAGGTATTGGTATGTTACATGCGTCTACCGAATTTCGTACATTCAACTCAAGCACTTTGTTGAAATTTTATAGGCGGCACTATACACATACACACATATTATATTATATTATATTATATTATATTATATTATATTATATACACACATATATACACACACACACACAAATATACATATGACAAATTAGCACTGTTTTTGTGTCCACTCAGATGTATGGCTAAAATTAAATCAATCCATCAATAAAAATTAAACAACTCAAACAGCAAATTCAGTATTTGGGTTTGCCCTCCTTGTACCCTCAGTGGTAACCAATCCCTCAAAAACATCAGCTTAAGTTACAGCTCATTCCATATGCTGTTGGCCTGCTGGCAGATGGGTGATTCCACAAAGCACTGAAGTAATAACTGAGCGTTGAGTGCATGATCCACTCAAAGAGTCTCATTAGCTCTAACACTTCAGAATTAAAGGAGATAAAGGAAGTTTCTCATATGGAGAACACAGCAGGGATGCAATCTCAAGAGAGGGGAAGAAGGTGAGGCTATCACAGGTGGTCGTTTTACAGGTCTCAAAGTTGATCAAATGATACAGGCTATTAGACGTTTCTTTTGAACTACAATTTAATGAACTTTCCAGTTCTTTGCTTGTAATTCTCATACTTGCTACAGTGCGCACGTTAACTCTTTGAAGAACCGGCAATATTCCAATATATTTTAAATGAATGATTCTTATTTTTCTGAATTTGATATCCTCAGTCTTTAATATTATACGCTAAAGTGCTCAGGGATCAGGTGGTTTATTATTGCCCGAAAGAATTCTTGCCCAGGATGAAACACAGAAATACATCAAGCATTTCAATTTGAGTACTGGGAGGCAGACGGTCATCTGTCTTGATCGTGCAGGATGCCAATCTGATCATCTGCATGAACAGACTAAAATTCTGCCCTCCAGCAGCGACAGAAGCGAGTCTGGAGAGCTAATGAGTTTAGAATATGCATAAGCCATGTTCTTGGGGGAAATAGTGTATTTATTCATTTTGTATGTACTTAAGCTTGGGCCTTTAACCACAGGAAGAAAACAGGCACAGGCTTCTTGTCTTTTTGCTCTGGCATGGACGTGACTGTCATTTTTTCAAATAAAATACTACATAGACAACTGTCAAGATGTAAATTTCACCACTTTTGGCATGTGTGCAAAGTTTCAGAAGTTTTTGGGCATGTTCAGGCCCTCAAAAATGTGATTCATTTTGGAGTAGAAGAGAGCAATTCCAATAGCGTCCTTGCACCACTGGTGCTCGGGCCCTAATTACACACTTCACACAAGGGATAGTTCACCCACAAATAAAAATTCTGTCACTAATTAATCACCCTCATGTCGTTCCAAACCCATAAGACCTTCATTAAACATCAGAACACAAATTAAGATATTTTTGATGAAATCCAAGAGATTTCTGACCCTGCATAGACAACAATGAAACTGACGTTCAAGGCCCAGAAAGGTAGTAAGGACATTGTTACTAGTCCTTGTGACATCAGTGGTTCAACCTTAATGTTACAAAGCTACGAGAATACTTTTTGTGCACAAAGAAAACAAAAATAACTTTATTTGACAATGTCTTTTCTTCCGTGTTAGTCTCTGCCACGCGTTCACAAGAGTACCAGTCGAAGACTGACACAGAAAAGAAGTCGCCGTTATGTCTGTTTTCTTTGCGCATAAAGAGTATTCTTATAGTTTGATGTCACAGGGACAAATTTAATGATGTCCTTACTATGTTTCTGGGCCTTAAATGTGTCAGTTGTGTTGCTGTCTCTGCAGAGTCAGAAAGCTCTCGAATTTCATCAAAAAAATATCTTAATGTGCGTTCTGACGGCTTTAGAACACAGAATTTTCATTTTTAGGTGAACTATGCCTTTAAGTGAGTCTTTTACAACAACAAATGCAAAAAAAACAACCTTGGATTCAGCATCTTATTGGTTATTTTATTTTGATAGATTCTATTTACAGCTACTATTTTATTGAATTTCAAAAACAAATCATCCATTACCAAAGCAAATAATATATTAATTTTATTATTATTCATTTAATGAAGCAAGCATTTTTTGTTAATTTAATTACCTTCCGTGAAAAATCCTGTAGGAAGGTGTTGAGGTTGTAGTAACATTAACCGATCTATAGGAAGCATATGACCTAAAAAATTATGCATTTTGCTGTCTGTGAAGTCTGAGAATGAGCCGTTTGATTTGCCTTCTCTTCCTCTTGACGGTCCTCTGTGAAAACCAGGCCTTCAGGTCCATGTTGCAATGGAAAGTTTGAGGTGGGTCCTAAAACAATGAGTAAAAACAGTTTTTAAACACACACACACACACACACACAAAATTCAAACTAAACTTTACAAACAGATGCTAATCAAATACCTTGAGGAAGCTCTCCACATACTGCAGAAGGTAGATGCCACAGTCTGTAAAGTTATCCTGCTGTGGGACGTGGGGGCTCCATCCATTCATCATTCCATTTCCAAAACTCTGTTCAGAGCCCATTTTGACCTTCCATTCCTCTTGTAAGTACCTTGGATTTATAGAAAATAGATGGCTAGAATGGCAATATTGTCTTGCGTTTATTGATCATAAATATTTTTAGTTTTTTTGTTAACTAAGTAATTTTATTACAAATTCCACCCTTTTAAATACGTCACCCAGGTAAATTTAACTAGTCGGCTGACATGCATGAGGTTTGCTTGGTTTGGGGGCAGATTTCCATTTGTGTGTCAGCAACAAGCCCTTGGAATTGATTTAAACAAACGACTCTTTCTAGCATACAAACGTCTCCAATGAGATTTGAATGCGGACCAGTGAAGGACTCTGCTTTCTGAGCTGCCAAACTCCCCCTTGAGGAAGACAGCATTTGTCTCATAGGAAACAGTCGTTAATTGGCGACATTTGTTGCTTAATGCAGGATACAGAAGCACAAGAGAAAATGTGTGCTCGCTGTTAACGCACAGGTGCAAAAAAAAAAAATCAAGCACTCGAAACAGAAGAAGATAATTACTCTTGGAGCATCTGCACAACTGATGATCTTCCACTGCAGGTGAGGGAGTCCATGATGAGTATGCATGGCCTACAAACAGACAGTCTATCAAATGACTCCGTACAATGGAGCATTTCATCAACTTGTTACTGCCATCTAGTGATGGGTAAAGGGAAAACATGGAAATAAAAGCACTTGACTCACTGTGTAGAGACATTTTCACTGTTAAGCACAGATCTGTTCTTGACAGTCTGTAATTCAGAAATAGAAAAGGTTAATTCACTTTCTACTGATCTGTTATCGAGTTAACTAGCAATATTACCTGAACATCATCCTCTGCCTCATCATCTGAAAGGAAGCAGAAACTCTCGTCTAAGTCATCTATGGGGGGGGGGGGGGGGGNGAATGAATAGCTTTCTTCAGGAAGAATGCATTAAATTGATCAAAACTGACAGTAAAAACATTTATAATGCTACAAAAGATTTCTAATTCAAATAAATGTTCTTTCTAACTTTTTAAAAAAGTATCATGGTTTCAACTAAAATATTAAACAAATATAAGCAGCAACTGTTTTTAACAGACAATAATAAGAAATGTTTCTTTAGCAAACTGAAAACAAAGGGAAAAAAGAAAATTACATGTTATATTTAAATTTTTTAAAAAAAGTCATTTTTAATTGTAATAACATTTCACAATATTACAGGTTTTACTGCATTTTTAATCAAATAAAAATATTATAGTTAAAAAGGTGTTTACTGAATATTGTATGTATTTCAGTTTTTACATCCTCAGAAGAAAGGTGTTCGGTAGTGACGTTCCTTAAAATTACACAGATTTTTCATACTTTTGAACAGATTTCCCTCAAATTGATGGGCCCCATCTATTCACCACGTAACTGAGAGAGAGTGACACATGAATATTTTCTGATCATAAATGTAGGGGTGTAGTTAATATCAGTTTCAGTCAATAGACTAAAACACACACAGTTTAAATAGTGATTTGAAAATGTGGGACACTTTTTTTTTTTTTTTTACATAAAGTTCCATAATTTACAGAAAATATTTTTAAAAAAAAATTACTTCAGTTTTTAAAAGAATCAAAAAGACACTTTTAAAAACAACAATGGAAAAAAACAAAAATGATTTCTATATAATTTTAAAGTTAAAATTTAGGGGTTAGGGATCGGGACAGCCACCTCCCAGTTGAAAGTAACCAATAAATGATGATTCTATATATATATATATATATATATTAAGGTTACTGAAATATTAAATATTATTGTAGGTTTTAAATGCTTTTTAAATGTGTTTTTGGTTGTGGGACAGCAGTTTGGACCAATTCTGTAGAACATCCCATATATTCTGGTCATGACCCACAGACTTCCATTCATTTCTTTGCTTTTACAAACTAAAAGTTAAAATCAACAGTATGAAACATAGCTTAAGTTGCATTGAAAGTGTTGCAAGTCACTACAAAATCAGTGACCAAAACGCACAGAGAAACTGATTAAAAATTAGACAATGTTTTACTCTTTAGTGCTGTATCATGGAGCAGTTTGGATTTCCATATTCTCTCATTAAAAAAAAATATATATATCTTACACCACCACTTTGCTCTGGCACCACATCGGTTTTCTAAATTACCTATGGATTGACTCCATCTGGAGTGCTGCTTTGAGGATTCTGGAGAGTAGAAGAGGGACATGGGATTGGGTGGAGATTGATCACAAAGATACTCCACTGAATACCTTCGCCCATTGAGACTAAGATCCAAACCACTGGTCTGTGAAATCTTGCCAGGAAAACAGATGACAGCCAGGTACCAGTGAGCCCTGAGGACACATTACACAGGAGGGGCTCTTATTAAGACATGCTTACCTAACCTACACAACGTAAAAGTCTGCAAGAACAATTTTAAAAGCAACTTTGTTAAGAGACTCACATTTGATTAATCGGGACAAATATAAAGTCCTTCTCAAAGAGGTTGACACCTCTGGTCCACGTTTTCACCCGACTGTGCCGGCGCTCTTGAATGCTGCAGTACAGTGCAGTGTTAATACCCATTATGTTTATGTATTTTTTTTTTTTTTAAAGACCATATTATATACATACGATAAACCTGTAGTTTCTGGAAGCCTTCTATGATCTTTCTGAGTGAGGCGCCTGAAGAAGAAAGAGCTGAACACATGGTACTTGGAGGCATCCTCCTTTTCCTGCAGCTCGCTGACCAAATACCTAAAGAAAAACAAGATGTGTGTCATTACAGTGCCAATGGACGTAAGAACAGTGCCACTTCTACAATCCCAACAACTTTAACCTCAGATAGAAGTCTATTATCACATCGTTTAGGAATTCTCCTTCCTCAAGACAGTTGAGGTCCTCCTCTGTGATGGTTAAACCCCCTTTGGCTGGAGGAGGTGGGTACACGACCAGTCTGCAAGAGATGGTGAGAAGAGTTCTTCTAGAAAATAATATCACAATAACTGATCAGCTCAGTTTAGGCCAGCCAACTGACTTTTTGATATCCTGTTTGGGGGACGAAGGAAGCTCTATCAAATCGTCCTCATCACTGTCTGAGACACTGAGAGCTGCAATTTCACATCGATGAGGATCAGGAGAGGCCGAAAATGACACAAAGCCCTGCTAAACATTAAGAAAAAGAGCCAAACAACTGAAAAACATGTTAAAGGCAGATTTATTTTGCTTTATTGTACAACTGGTGCTCATAGATTTATATTTTATTGTTTCTGTGGTAATATGAAATGAAAAGGAAAGGTAAAAGGAATAAAAAGTATAAGTAAAAAGACATGGAAAGGGGAGTGATAAGACAAAGAGGAAGAGGAAAAGGACTGTAAAAGGGAAAAAGAAAAAGGGGGAATTAAAAGAAAAATGAACGGATAAGTAAAGGGACAGGAAAAAGGTAAACAAAAGGAAATTAAAACGAGAGAAGAAAAATGAAAAGAACAGGAAAAATGGACAAGGAAAGAGAAAGCAAGAGAAAGGTAAATAAAAAGGAAGTGAAAAGACAAGAAACAGAAAAAGAAAAATGGAAGTAAAAAGAACCAGAAAAAAAGAAAAGTAAAATGACAGAAAAAATAAAGTAAACAAAAAAGGAAATGAAAGGAAAGAAAATAGAAAAAAAAAGATAGGGAAATGGATGTAAAGAGACAAAGACAGGGAAAGCAAAGGAAAATAAATTGAAGGAAAAAAGAAACTTGAAGTAAAAGGACAAAGGAAGAGGAAACAAGAGAAAAGGGAATAAAAAGGAAGTAAAAGGACAAGAAAAGGAAAAAAGAAAATGGAAATAAAAAGAAGCAGAAAATGGAAAGTAAAATGACAGAAAAAAATGGAATGAAAAATGGAAGTGAAAAAAGAAAATAGAAAAAAGATAGAAAATGGATGTAAAGAGAAAGGAAAGGAAGTGAAAAAGACAAGAAAAGGACAAGGAAAGGAAATAAAAAGAACCAAAAAATGTAAAGTGAAAGGACAGAAAGAAAAAGAAAATAGAAAAAAAATAGGGAAATGGATGTAAAGAGAAAGATAGGAAAAGCAAAGGACATAAAAAAGACAGAAAAAAAAGGGGGAAAGGAAAGGAAAAAGGGGGGGAGGGGTAAAAGGACAGGGCAGACGACAGTAAAAGAAAATGAAAATGAGACAGAAAAATTAAAAGAAAAGGAAAGGAAAAATGGACAAGGAAAGGGGAGGTAAACTGAAAGGAAAAGGAAAAGGGAGTAAAGGGACAAAAGAAGGGGAAGCAAGAGGAAAGGAAATAAAAAGGAAGTGAAAAAGGAACAACAAACTGAAAAAGACAAATGGAAGTAAATAGAACCAGAAAAGCAAAGGTAAAAGCACAGAATATTTTTTTCAGAAAACCAAAAAGGGAAAATGGTAGTGACAGAAATGAAAATAGAAAAAGGATAGGGAAATGAATGTGAAGAGACAAAGATAAGGAAAGCAAAAGGAAAAGGAAGGAAAAAGACAGGAAAAAGAAAAAGGAAAGAGGAAAGGAAAGGAAAATAAAGGAAAGGAATGGAAAGTGGAAAATGAGACAAAAGGAGGAATAAAAAATTAAAAAAGGAAAGAAAAAAATGGACAAGTAAAGGGGAGGTAAAAGAAAAGGGAAAAGGAAAAGAGACAAATGAAGGGGGAAATAAAGGAAAGTAAAGGAAATGAAATAAGGAAAGGAA
The DNA here is from genome assembly GCA_019740295.1 of Labeo calbasu. Taxonomy (NCBI): domain Eukaryota; kingdom Metazoa; phylum Chordata; class Actinopteri; order Cypriniformes; family Cyprinidae; genus Labeo; species Labeo calbasu. The sequence continues at coordinate 19,910 of JAHKKF010535671.1, read as the reverse complement.
AGGAAAGGAAAGGAAAGGAAAGGAAAGGAAAGGAAAGGAAAGGAAAGGAAAGGAAAGAAAAAAGGAGAAAATGAGACAAAAGGAGGAATGAAAAATTAAAAGGAAAGGAAAAATGGACAAGTAAATGGGAGGTAAAAGAAAAGGGGAAAGGAAAAGGGACAAATGAAGGGGGACATAAGGAAAGTAAAGGAAATGAAACAAAATAAAAAGGAAGTGAAAGGAGGACAAGAAACCAACAAAGAAAAATGGAATTAAAAATAACAAAAAAAAAAAAAAGGGGAAGTCATTTTTAAGTTCAGATAGGTCCTAATGGTCATTTTGTCCACTCGATGTTTAAAACATCTGATGTTGTCCACTCAATAATTAAATTACTAGTGCACCTTTAATCACCATAATAAATAGTCATTTACATTTATTTGATATTCGAAATTTATCTGATAAACCGCATGACTTTCCTCAAAAAGAAAAGAAAACACGGGTTTGGAATGTGATGGTATCATGATAAAAGTAACAAACATTTTAATTACATGTCATCATGACCCACCTCCTGTTTTCGTACACACTGATGTGTCTTCAGCCTGTTACTGGCTTCTTTAAATGACAGCTTAGCTGGAAAACAGCTGATATCATTCCGCTTGCCCATTTCTGTGAATATTTCCTCAAGTGTGATTTGCTCTGGGAGTGTGAGCTCATTCTCAAAGATAAGGACAACGTATTTCTCGTATTCATCTGAGGACACAACAGAAACCATTTTAAATGATTTAACTCTCAAAGCAAGAACATCAGTTACACTTCATCACTTGGCAAATGCTGTAAATTTGCATTTGCGACTCACTCCTGCTCTGGCAGTCACACCACATTTTTGAATCATCTTCAAACATGTCAAGCAGGACCTGCAGATGAAGGCACGTCTCAGGTGTCGTCTGTAGAAACACAGCGGGCAGCTTCTGCACGTTGCACCATTCGCAACCGATCAAATCTGACGCTTCTATTCGTCCTGTAATATTTCAACAACATTAACATGTTCATTGCACATTTGGAATGATTGCAGTTACTAAAAATAACAATTCCAAGTTTATATCTCACAAGCCTGAGAAAAAAGAATTGCAAAAAAAAAAAAATAAACTTGCAAATACAAGGAAAAAAACATCTGAATTGCAAGGTATAAACTCACATTTGCAAGAAGTCAGAATTTTGTTTTATCTCCAAATTTTCTTTATTTTTCACAATTCTGAGTTTGTCACACAATTCTGCAAAAAAAAAATAAAAAATAAGGCAGAATTGTGAGTTTATTTCTCGCAATTATGATTATTTTATGCTACTGTGTTTATATCTCGCAATTCTGACTTTATCTCTCGCAATTGTTTATATCACGCAATTCTGTAAAAAATGTCTGAATTGTGAGTTTATATTACACAATTCTGCAAAAAGAGTCAGCACTGTGAGTTTATATCATGCAATTCTCCAAAGTCAGACTTGTGAGTTTACATCTCGTAAGTCTGACTTTATTTCTCGCAATTGAGTTTATATCACGCAATTCTGCAAAGTCAGATTTGTGAGTTTATATCATACAATCCTGCAAAAAAAGTCAGAATTGAGTTTACATCTCGCAATTCTGACTCATTTTCTCGCAGTTGAGTTTATGTCATGCAATTCTGCAAAAAAAGTCAGACTTGTGAGTTTATGCCTCGCAAGTCTGACTTTATTTCTCACATTTGAGTTTATATAATGCAATTCTGTGAAAAAAGTCTGACTTAAGTTTACATTTCATAATTCTGACTATATTTCTCGCAGTTGAGTTTATATCACATTTCTGCAAAAAAAGTCTGAACTATAAGTTTACACCTAGCAATTCTGACTTTGTAACTTGCAATTCTGACTTCATTTCTCCCAATTGTGGGTTTATATCACACAATTCTGCGGAAATAAATAAGTCAGAACTGTGAGTTCACATCTGGCAATTCTGACATTATTTCCCGCAATTGTGAGTTTATATCACACAATTCTGCGAAAAAAAAAAACTCAGAACTGTGAGTTTACATCTGGCAATTCTGACTTTATATCAAACACTTCGGAAAAAAAGTCAGAATTGTGAGTTTATATCACACAATTCTGCAAAATACAGTCTGAACTATGAGTTTACACCTAGCAATTCTGACTTTGTAACTTGCAATTTTGACTTTGTTTCTCAAAACTGTGAGTTTATATCACGCAATTCTGACTTTGTAACTTGCAATTCTGACTTCATTTCTTCCAATTGTGGGTTTATATTACACAATTCTGCTGAAAAAAAAACAGAACTGTGAGTTTACATCTGGCAAATCTGACTTTATATCAAACACTTCGGGAAAAAAGTCAGAATTGTGAGTTTACATCACACAATTCTGCGAAATAAAGTCTGAACTATGAGTTTACACCTAGCAATTCTGACTTTGTAACTTGCAATTTTGACTTTGTTTCTCAAAACTGTGAGTTTATATCACGCAATTCTAACTATGTAACTTGCAATTCTGACTTCATTTCTCCCAATTGTGGGTTTATATCACACAATTCTGCGGAAAAAAAAAGTCAGAACTGTGAGTTTACATCTGGCAATTCTGACTTTATATCAAACACTTCGGAAAAAAAGTCAGAATTGTGAGTTTATATCACACAATTCTGCAAAATAAAGTCAAAACTGTGAGTTTGAATCTGGCAATTCTGACCTTATTTCTTGCAAATTTGAGTTTATATCACACAATTCTGCGAAATAAAGTCAGAACTGTGAGTTTACATCTGGCAATTCTGACATTATTTCTCGCAATTGTAAGTTTATAACACAATTCAGGAAAAAAAGTCAGAATTGAGAGTTTATATGACACAGTTCTAAGGAAAAAAAAAAAGTCAGAACTGTGAGATAAAAGTCGCAATAACCTTTTTCACATTTTTTATTCAGTGGTGGAAACAGGCATCTATAAGAAACAAACTCACCTACATTGTGGATTCAATTTTCAGAAACGTTTTGTGTTTTGGCTAAACTATTCCTTTAAACCACATTCCAAAAGTTAAATCTTGAGGAATCAGTTTTGAGTGTTTGAAAGCCTTTTGTTTGGAAATGTGCACACACTTACCTTTATTTGCAATCTCGATGTAATCCACTGTAAACTGTAAATGAAACACACAGTATGTCTGAGTATATCTGGTGTTGAATTATGCATCACGAATTTAGCAAACCTGTAATTAATATTTACAGTGCACTGGGCGGCCAGAACGTCAGATCTTCTGAAAGTCTTGGTCAGCGTTCCAACTTTAAAACATCTGATGTTGAGCGCAAGACTGCTCAGTCTCCGTGCAACACATTTCTTTGGGCTTTTTGGCAACGCTGCCTTTTTGGCACTTGGATTTTTCATTCTGACATGACGGATGATGTTTCCAAACTGTGTTAGGAAAAAAATGCATCAGTTTTAAACTGAATCCAATATTATGAGTATATTTGACTTTTTTTTTTACCTCATCTCTCATTCGATATTTTCGCAGATCCTGTTTTTTTGGAGATGTTTTATCAGGGTTCTTAAAAGAGAATTTGTTTTGACCCATGAAAATGTCTGTTATAGAAAATGAGACAAAAGAAAAGATTTAGTCATGAAAAGCCTAACATTTGAAATGACAGTCAGAAAAATCTAACTAATTGAAGTTGAAAAAAAAAGGATTAAACATTAGGCTTTTATGGCTCATACAGTCAACCTAAGTTGATTCAGTCCATCTTAAAATATTACTGAAATATAAGTTACTCTTACATTTAATTTATACTTAATTTATACTTGTACTACAGCCTGAATGGGGATTTTTTTAATTATACTAAAAGGCATCAGCAATTTTTTTTATTGATCTGTGATAGTGCTCTTCTTATTAACTTTATGCAAATTACCTGTGTCAGCAAATGAAAAAACATCTTCATATTGGGTGTCCAGCTCATCTTTTGTTTCCTTTTCCTCATTACTTGACAACACATCTGAACAGATGCCAGATATGATACAGTTTGACTTACCAAAACAAACAGTTAAATGGGGGAATATATTAAATGACTTTTAGAATACATTAAAAACAGCCTTACCTACAGAAGGATTGTTGTCAAGATGTTTTCTACATAGACAAAGAGTCGATAGTCACTTTACTCCATTTTCATTAGCCAATTAATGTATTTCATTACCTTAATCATTTTTAGTGCTGTCAAACCTTGTGTCACTCTTCCAAGTGGACTGCAGAGCGTAGCTGAAGCGTTTGAATGGTCGTTCAAAACATCGTTTGACAGGTTCAGCTTTGCTCTCAGACTTGACCGTTGAGGCAGATTGGTCACTAAAATAAATATATATGGAATTAATAAAATAATTTATCAGGTTCAATCATTTTTGTTATTTTTAACTCGTTTCGAACACACACGGACGTACGTTAGTATTGTTCTCATTCCGAGCAGGTTGAGTCCGACGGCGTTTCCCTTCAGCGGTTTGATTTTCGAAATGTTTTTTCGATCTTGGCCGAATGAACGAACCTTTTCCAAAACAGAAATGACACAATTCGCAATGGCTACAGTGAATATGAAGCTAACTTTAATAAAATAACGTAACATGTCGTTGTTGGCCCCTGTAGCTTCAGTGATTCGCCAGAAAACAACGCCAACTGGCAAACAGTAATTAACAAGTTTTATTAGTTTTCTACCACTCACCATTTTAGCGTTAGCCCTCTGACCAACAAATTGAAAAACAAATCTCAAGCTTTACGTAACGTAACACATCCATCAGCCGCCCTGATAGTTGACACGTGTTTTGTAGCGGTGGGAATTTTGATTCAGTGAATCGAAGCGTTGGCGGCAAGGTTATGAGCGACTCATTGAATCGTTGACTTGATTCATTTCGAATCTTTTATAGCGACAAGCATATTTTATTTCATTTAAACAATTCGACTTAAGGGCTACAGAAAGAGAGTTTAACCACTGGTTTACCAACTGGATTTTCTCTTCATTTTCATTTTGTCAACTGCTGTGTATGACTTTTATAAAATACATAAGACAAGTCAGCAGATTCTTGTTCAGACCTACAGTAAAACAGCGACTCCTTCAGTAAAGGGGGCGTTTTCGTTTATTTTATTTTATTATTTTGTTTTGTTTTATTATTTTTTAGTTTTTATGATTTACAAATAGGCCACAATCTGTGGAAGCCCGATCGCCTCTGACTATTTTACATTTTTACAAAATGGATAATATTTATATCTATATATATATATCGCAATTTTGACTTTATAACTCGCAACTGCGAGAAAAAAGTCATAATTGCGAGTTTATGCCTCATGTCTGACTTCAGTACTCGAGAGTTGCGAGTTTATATTTTACAATTAGAGGGAAAAAAAGTCAGAATTGCGAGTTTATATAACGCAATTCTGAGGAAAAAAGTCAGTATTGCGAGATGTAAATTTGCAATTGCGATAAAAATTACAAAAACTGCGATTAAAAATCATAATTATCTTTTTTATTATTTATTCAGTGGCGGAAGGGTCTTCCATAACAATCGGGGTACATTAGGTTAAACTAGAAAAAAATATATAAGAAGAAGGTTTAATATAAATAAAAACATTAAAATGTTTACAAATATTAACACATTCGTGACCCTGGACCACATAAGGATAAATTTTCTGAAAGTGAGATTTATACATAATCTGAAAGCTAAATAAATAAGCTTTTAATTGATGTATGGTTTGTTACGATAATTAACAAATTACTAAATATCTTCATGGAGTATGATCTTTTTGGCATAAAAGAAAACAATAGTATGTTTTCCCAATATTGACAGTTATCCACCTTTTTTTCCTGGTAAGATCAAGCTTGGTCATTTGTAAATTTCATCCCCGATAACACATGTACATCTCGGAGATGTCTATTTGATATCTGCATTTACATCTGCAAGATTTTTTAGGGCATTTGCTCATATGCAATACGTCTATAGGATGTTTCCAATCAGATGTCAAGTAGACATCTGTTAGATGGCTTTCAGATGTTTACCCTGATAGCACACTTACATCTCGGAGACGTCTATTTTGTTTCTGGATTTACATCTGCAAGACATATTTTTTAGAGCGCAGATGTACATGTGCTATCTGGGTATGATTTAGAATGCATGTAAAATCTTACAGACGTCTGTAAGATGTCAGTTTTACATACTGTAAAACTGTTTGTTTGTACACAGCTGATGCTTTCCGGAACCAGATAGCACATGTACGTCTACAAGATGTCTGTTATAGATCACTTGATCTGGAAAGCATCTGCTGTTTATGTACAAACATCTGATAGACGTCTGTAAGATGTCAGTTTTACATACTGTATATTCTAAATCATAAACAACTTAAAGACATCTAATAAACGTCTACAACTGACAGTAAACATCCAATAGACGTATAGCAGATGAGCAAACACTCTAAAAAACACATCTTGCAGATGTAAATGCAGACGTCAAATAGACGTCTCCATGATGTATGCGTGCTATCAAGGGATCAAGTCTTTAACAGACATCTTGCAGACGTACATGTGTTATCTGGGATGGGTCTGGCTTCTGGTCTCATCTGCGTCCAGCTATTTTTTTTTTTTTACAGCTTGTTTTGCTACTTGATATTGCATATTGATGTGCCTTACCATATTATTTTAACGTATCATCTTAATTACGAACACACTGGTTTGTCGTGCAAAGTTTTACCGTTTACTGCACCTTCCCCAATAACACACGTACATCTCAGAGATGTCTATTTGACATCTGTATTTACATCTGCAAGACGTATTTTTAGGGTGTTTGCTCATCTGCAATACGTCTATAAGAAGTTTCCAATCAGATGTCAAATGGACGTCTATTAGATGTCTTTTAGATGTTTATGATTTAGAATGTATGTAAAGCTGACATCTTACAGATGTCTGTCACATGTTTGTACACAACAGATGTCTAGCCCATGCTGGAGTCCCACTGGCTACTTTTCAGTGACGCCAGAGTATGGAAGCGGGCGTGAATCATTCATTAACTTTAATGATGCTTTCAAAACACGGATTTGGTTCCTCGCTGAAGAATCACTATTTAGGACAGCCATACAGGTTTGTTCACATCAGACAGGTGTCAACCATCTGCTTTGGGGAGCGTTTATCACCTGTGAGGTCAGTGAACTCTGGAGTTTCTAGTTTTGCAAAGCTACTCTGCTTTCATGTGTGTGACCTCCTCGTTCCTCTGATCAGGTTTTTAGGTTGTTTGACTGTAGAATTGAAGGCAACAGGTGGTAAGTGCCATTGCAACTCAATGGTCTGTTGTACTCTTGCTTTGTACCGTATTATTGCTGATCAGCAGTTTCTTGGTTTTCCATCAACAGATGTCCTAAAGTTTGAGGGCATTTCCCTAGAGCTCTCTAAAATCAAATGGTAATAACTGAAAGATTATAGGTTGAATCTCAAGAAGAAATGCCCACATATTTTTCATTAAGACTGATTGCATGGACACATTATTTGAATGAAATTATAAACATTTTTGTATGCCACAACATTATACTAACCCTTTAATGTGCAGTTTTATACAATGCATGGACAAAATCCATTTTTACTAATGTTTATTTACTCAAAACAATTTATGCAAACACAATTATGGCCATACTGAGACAACACAAGATGACTCAGGTTCTCAAACACAGAGAGAAGTAGATTCAAACCGATGACATCTAGCATCTCTGTTTAATTTGATACAGGCCTTTTACAAATCTGACATGATTTACAGTTAAGAATGCACAGCCCATATGCTATTCAATAGCTGAGCGAAATAAATACAAAACAAAACACGTATATGCAGCAACACTAGCAGCAAACATCAGTTCAATTCGACATGACATCATCTGATCAGTAGTATCACACATTTGATTGCCACTAAAATAAAAAGTACACAGTAACAATGAGTACTGTCCCTCATGCTCAATGGTGTCGTGAACACTAGTTGAATATGACGGTAATTCTCCTTTCCATTCATTTGGTGAGTTTCTATGAGGTGTCAGAATAATGTCACAATCAAGCACAACAGAAAAAAAATATGATTTTCAAACAATCACTCATCAGTTGTCAATGTATAACATTCACATGCTCCCTGGGTATAAGCAAAACAACCTGTGCCGTAAGTTACTGTTGTCTCACACATTTTTAAAGCCTCGCTGACATATTTTCATGTCATTTTTTTTTAGTTTATTTACCCTGTCACTGGCTCATCCACATTTAAAAGTATAAAAGTCCTCTCTACAGCTCAGCGTTTATTTCCATCATATCACTGACAAACTTGACATCAACATCTTCGCAGATACAAAAGATTCTTTGTTGGATATTACTGGGATTCTTCCTGATATTGTCTGCTGTTTTTAGTCATTTAAAGGGATGGTTCACCTAAAAAAAAATGTCATTCCAAAACCATGTTTTGGTTGTACAAATGAATGGTGACTAATGCTTTCAAGCTTCAAAAAGGATACAAAATCACCATTTAATCTGAAGCCAACAACAACCTTGTGTGAAATTAACTCACTTTTGTGGTGCATTTGTGTATTTTTTGAAGTCTGATAGCTTCCTTATTCACTCCATTTGTATGGGGAAGGGCAACCTTACTATTATTTGTTCCACAGAAGAAAGTCATACAGGTTTGGAATGACATGAGGGTGAGAAATTGCTAACAGAATAGTCATTTCTGTGTGAGCTATCCCTTTAAAAGTGTACAGTCAGTGAGAGAGGCAGACTGAAGCTGTAGACACAGATGGATGGCGTGATACTGATCATTTCATACTGAATGAAGCCGAGACGGACCATAAAGAAAATGCATATGAAAATCTCACGACAAGTAACTGCATTCCAAGCGACATTTTTCTTCATTTTCTTTTTTTTTTTCTTTAAAAACATCTTTCCCATCACAATATTTACAGTTTTTTTCAGTCCGTTGTGCTACCCACAATCTATGATGCCTTTTTCTTTTGTTCATTCTCTATGTCGATATGTAAAACATGCTGTGACGGCTAGGATGTGTCGTTGTTGGCGCTACTGTCTGGATGAGGACGGCGAGTGTTTGTTGATGTGTATGTAGTGTTTAAACCAGCGCTGGAGGACAAAGAGATATATATGGTGAGCCAATAGATTTGTAGGAAACTGAGAGGATATTAACAGCGTGCGATAGAGGGGAGTCATTCAAAGTGGTGGGGAGAGGAAATGGTGTAGGGTCACGGCGATGTGGAAGATGCTCAGTATTCGTCCTGGTCCAAGTGGGCCTGTTCATCTATCTCATCATCTTCTGGTGGTGCAAAGCCATCCTGTATGAAAAATTTGTATTTTTTTAGGAAGATCATGGTATTTCAACACTGCATGGTATAAAAATAAGTAACATTTTGTATATTCCAATGATTGTAAAGCATTTTTTACTACATAATTACAATGTCCTGTTCACTTACCCACCCCCATATCATCCAAGATGTTCATGTCTTTCTTTCTTTATTTAGTTGAAAAGAAATTAAGGTTTTTGAGGAAAACATTCCTGGGTTTTTGTCCATATAGTGGACTTGAAGGTTGAAGGTCCAAACTGCAGTTTCAGTGCAGCTTCAAAGGGCTCTACACGGTCCCAGCCGAGGAATAAGGGACTTATCTAGCGAAACGATCAGTCATTTCTAAAAAAAAATTTAATTTATATACTTTTTAACCACAAATGCTTGTCTTGCTTTAGCTTGACTTCACACATTACACAGTCATGTTGAAAAAGTTCATGCGTGATGTAGGCGGAAGTACTGACCCAGTGTTTACAAAACGAACGTGCGAAGAAAGTCAAACGCCCTTTACAAAAAAAGGTAAAGCAATGTTGTTGGATGATTTTAAAGTACACAGATGAAGAACTAAGTACGCGTGACCTTTCTAACCTGCTGACGTAGTGCATAAAGTCGTAGATGCGCATCACAGAGTTAATGCGAGATGAGCATTTGTGGTTAAAAAGTCTATAATTTTAATTTTTTTTAGAAAATGACTGATCGTTTCGCTAGGTAAGACCCTTATTCCTCGGCTGGGATCATGTAGAGCCTTTTGAAGCTGCATTGAATCTGCAATTTGGACCTTCAACCCGTTGATCCCCACTGAATATGGAGAAAAATGCTGAAATGTTTTCCTCAAAAACCTTAATTTCTTTTTGACTGAAGAAAGAAAGACATGAATATCTTGGATGACATGGGGTGAGTAAATTATCAGGAAACTTTTCATTCAGGAGTGAACTAATCCTTTAACTGGAGGTCGGAAACTAAGGTCGGAAATGGGAAATTTCAACTCAGAAGTTCCCATGTCTGTCTCTAAAACATGCAGGTGTGGCCACATTTGGAAAAATTCACAGGCAAAAATGATCGTCTATTGTCAGCAGGGTTGGAATAAGGGTCTTATCTAAAGAAACGATCGGTTATTTTCTTAAAAAAGAAAAATTTAGATACTTTTTAACCACAAATGCTCATCTTGCACTAGCTCTGCACTGCGTATGCGTGTCTTCATGTATTGCGTAATCATGTTCGAAAAGTTACATGCGGTTAGTTTTTCGTCTGTGTATTTCGGTTCAAAAAGATAGGTTAGGGCAAAAAACTCCATCTCATTTTCTCCTCCAACTTCAAAATCGTCCAACATTGTTGTTTTACTTATGTTTGTAAAGGACGTTTGACTTTCTTCGCACGTTCCCTTTGTAAACACTGGGTTGGTACTTCTGCATACATCACATGTGCGTGATTAAAGCTGTGTTTTCATTACCCTTCAAATTACCCTGCAAATTGAAAATACACCCAATGGGAACATGTATCAACTGGAACAACTCCCATATATCGCAAAAATGTTTTTACGCTTGCACGAGGTAGTTTTTCAGGCAATTCGAAAAAGGAATATTTCACAAAACTGTAAGGAGTTTCTTCGCATTTACAGCTCACTATTGGCGTACATAAAAGTCACATAATTATTCTTTAACGTACTATAACGTCCAAGAAACACCTCATACGTGGCCACTCACAAGTATAAGAGGCTTTCCTTGCCATTAATGCTTAAATAATCCCTTGTTTACATTAACATCGGTTAATGAAAACGGCATCATTTTGCAATAGTTTTTTTATTAACATTTACAAAATATTGACAAAGTTTTGCCAACTCTGTAATGGAAACGCACCTTCTGTAATGTGTGAGGTCAAGCTAGTGCAAGGCAAGCATTTGTTTTTAAAAAGTACATAAATTTGTATTTTTCTTAGAAAATGACAAATCGTTTCTCTAGATAAAACCGTTATTCCTCAGCTTGGGATTGTGCAGAGCCCTTTGAAGCTGCATTGAAACTGTAATTTAGCAGATTGGCCACCACTGAAGTCCACACATCTGAGGGCATTACGACTCCGAAGCAGCCACTCTGGTCAATGCTTGTGTTTATACCACCATTTTTCAGAAGCGCCCCAGAAGCAGCTCTCTGCTTTGCTAAAGAAACAAGTCTATGTCTCCTTCGATTAAAAATAATGGCTAGTGCAGTGGCTGCGATGTACATAAACCTACCAACATCAATCTTAATGACTTATCGCGAGAGGAAAAAATTACGTTTTAGTCACATAACATCAGTTAATGGAAACATTGTCATTTTGCAATAGTTTTTTTATTGGCATTTACAAAATATCGACAACAAAAGCGCAAATCTGTAATGGAAACGCACCTTATGTAATGCGTGAGGTCGAGCTACTTTAAGACAAGTATATAAATTTGTATTTTTCTTAGAAAAGTATGGATCGTTTTGCTAGATAAGGCCCCCTTCCTTGGCTGGGATCGTGTAGAGCCCTTTGAATCTGCACTGAAACTGCAATTTGGACCTTCAACCTACTGAACACCATTGAAGTTCACTATATGGAGAAAACCCTGGAATGTTTTCCTCAAAAACCTTAATTTCTTTTCGACTGAAGAAAGAAAGACATTAACATCTTGGATGACATGGGCTGAGTAAATTATCAGGAAGTTTTCATTTTGGAAGTGAACTTTTCCCTTAATGTAGCGAATCCAAATGACCAACTTGGATTTAGTCAACAGCTCATACAAACTGATGTTGATAACGCAATTATGAATCAACCTGACAGATATATCAGTCAAACCATTTGCAAAAAAGACATAAAACATGGCAGTAAATGGCAGTACCTCTGTGGCATACAGAATGTCAATTATCCTACTGAGAATGGGGTTGTTTTCACTCTCATGTTCTTGACAGATCAGTTCAATGTCTCGAAGTTTGCTGAAGTAGAAATCTCTCTCCTTCTCCAGACCATCTACGGTTAACTTCAGCTCCATCAACTTCAAAAAACAAAGCAAAAGACAAGGTGCACAATGTAAGACACTACTTATCAGAACATGACCATTCTTTAATGGGAAAAGTCAACATGCTTATTATGATAAGACAATCTATACCCAAACTTAGAAGAATATTAAAATACAATGCAATTATCTGAATAGGTGGGATAGAAGATCAGGAATGGTCTGAAGGAAATGGGACAAAAGAAAGATCAAAATGACAAACACAAAATCTACCTACACTTTCTTTCTATTCAATTTCTACAATCTCCAAACCAAAGTATTCTAAGGTAGAGTAAGTCTTCCTTACCCTCCCGGGGACTCTACCTGTTGATTAAGCTCCATGATTTCAGCATCACTTCCCCCATTTCGGGCATGTGTGGGGTTCTTCCTAATGGTGGTGGTCACCCTTTGTGGTGTGGGCATATTTTTAGGTACTGTTGGAGATGTTCTCTGAGGCCCTGAAATTGGAGATGTTTAGCATTTAGTTACAACAAACAGGAGCTGTTCAGTAAATGTACAAATGGATTCATGCAAGTTTAGGTTTTGTTATTTCTATATGCCGCTTTAAACACATTTAGCTCTGTTCCACACCACAGTGGGCCAAAATGGACCCTCATAAGTAAACGATCTGACATCTTTAATTATAAATTTGTTTACTACAACACTTCACAAAACACACAAGTTGTGCTTTAGATTACTGTGATGTTTTTATCAGCTGTTTGGACTCTCATTCTGACGGCACCCATTCACTGTTGATGTAATGCTAAATTTCTCCAAATCTGTTCTGATGATGAAACAAACTGATTTGCATCTTAGATGGCCTGAGGGTGAGTGCATTTTCGACAATCTTTTATTCTGGGTGAACAGTTCCTTCAAATGCAGTCTAAGGTGGCAGCTCACTAGGTTTTTGAACAGAGCTAATGATTCACTAAAATGTAATAAGAGGTTCAGTGAGATCAGCCTTTAACAAGCTACAGCATGGGCTGCTTGTTTCCCCATTACTTTGGTTAAGCCTGTGTGTGTGTGTGTGTGTGTGTGTGTGAGATCAAACATTAACTGTTTCAAAAGCCTGTTATCCACTTTATATCTGGCAGGTTTAACCAAAGTCAGGGAAGTGGGACGAGATGTGACTACAAACTAAATGGAGGTCACATTCCCAATCCACCCCAACGATCACAAAAGCAGTCAATTGTCAGCAAATTAGGACACCACTTTTGTACCTCTCTGGGGACTGTTAACCCTCTATAGCACAGTTTTGCCTCAGGGTAACCTTTTTCCATAATTTTTTAAATGACAAAATATGTCAATAAAGGGTTGTCAATAAAGGGATTACTTAAAAATGAAAATAGATTTTTTGTACCACTACATCCTTGTGCTGATTTTAAAATCTTTTTCTGGTCAATGACACACATTATTGCTGTGCCTCAAAACAAAAAAGCACCTTTTGACCTATAAAAATGATTTAAAGTACATTTATTAGTAAATAACATTCATCTTTAAAAGACATAGTCATATAAATCATTTGTACACTGCTGTTCTCAACTATATTTTAAAAATAATTTTTATTTTTATTTTAATACACTACCAGTCAAAAGTTTTTGAACAGTAAGAATTTTAGTGTTTTTTTTTTTTGTTTGTTTTTTAAAGAAGTCTCTTCTGCTCACCAAGCCTGCACTTATTTGATCCAAAGTACAGCAAAAACAGTAAAATTTTGAAATATTTTAACTATTTAAAATAACTGTTTTCTATTTGAATATATTTTGAAATGTAATTTATTCCTGTGATTTCAAAGCTGAACTTTTAGCATCATTACTCCAGTCACATGATCTTTCGGAAATCATTCTAATATTCTGATTTGCTGCTCAAAAAATTTATTATTCTCATTATGTTGCTGCTGAGTAGAATTTTTTTCAGGTTTCTTTAATGAATGGTAAGTTCAGATGAACAACATTTATCTGAAATAAATATTTGGAACATTATGAATGTCTTTATCATCACTTTTGATCAATGTAAAGCATCCTTGCTAAATAAAAGTATTCATTTTTGTAATTTAAAATATATTCAAATAGAAAAGAGTTCTTTTAAATAGTGAAAATATTTCAAAATGTTACTGCTTTTGCCGTACTTGGTTTAAATAAATGCAGACCTAGTGAGCAGAAGAACTTATTTTAAAACCATTAAAAATCTTACTGTTCAAAAACTTTTGACTGGTAGTGTATATTTTAAAAACACAATTAAAAAATACAATCAAACAGCAATATTTTGAAATAGTATTACTACTTAAAATAATTTTTCTATTTGAATATATCTTTAAATGAAAAGTACTCCTGTGATGGCAAAGCTAAATTTTCAGCATCATTACTCCAGTCTTCAGTGTTTTTTCAAAAAAAAAAAGGTATTATATACAAATACAAGTATTAATTTTTTGGACCGACCACAAACTTTTGAACAGTAGTGTCTTTTTGCATTATTAACTATTAAATATATATATATATATTTTTTTTTAGAATTTAAAAGTTTTTTTTTTTAAATCTTTCCACTACCACAAAAAAACAAATTAACCAAAAAAAAAAAGGTCATAATTAAGACATGCAATAGAGGGTTAAAATAAAAGTAATGTTTTTTTGTTACTCATTTCATGTAACTATAACTTTAAAATGACCAATAAAGAATTTGGAGGGACTGAGGGATGAATAGGACTGACCAAAGTAACACTAAGCAAGCAATGACCCTTCAGGACAGCGCATGAGAGAACACTGAGGAACTGATTTTGGAAAACTGTTTGTTAGTACAGCATTAACAGAGCAACACAGAGCTGTTTTAATGCTGAATTCATTGTTTTCTCATTAATGGAAGCTTGGGCATGGAGTAAATTATTCTGAGGCCCGTGCACAACCAGCTGGCTGCTTTGCAGAACACGCTGCCAATCAGTAGAAGCTCAGCAATCAATGCAGCAAAGGGGCAGCAGAATCTCGAGGTTACCTGAGGGACCAGTTCTCTTGGGTTTGTGGGAAAAGTGATCACCTGGATTCGGTGGAGGCGCTACATCTTGGCCCTGTCTAGCTTGAATGGGATCATACTCTTTTCCGTCATAATTGGCATCAAAGAATTTTTTAAACCACTGGACGAATTCAAAGTTGTCCTGGAATTTTCCTTTCACTAATTTTTCCACAGGAATTATCTGGATAACAAAAGGAAAACAAATCATTAGAGCAATATAACACTGAGCTGTAATCTTGAGGTGTAATTTTTATGCAATTTTAAATCCTTATTCCTATCCTAAGAATTACAGAATACAAAAGCATATCTGACAAAGAACATTAGGGTCATTCCGTGTCAAATGAACCAAATTCAGCTCAAATTTTTGATTTTGCTAACATTTTTTTTAAAGAAAGATATACATGTAAAGTGATGAAAGCCGAAATTTTAAATGTCATGGATGAATATTTACTGAAAACTCCACTATTTTGTAGAGGGAGGTCAAAATGGCAATTTTCACCTGAGATTTAGAGCCAAATTACAGGTAAAAATGACTTCAGAAAAATGGCAGCATCATAATGTTGCTTTTACAAAGAGATCGGTACGTCTGTTAAAATCTGTTGACTTCAGCTATATGTGTTGCACTGCGTGCCAATGGTGACCATTCAAAGAAGGGGTATAAGCACTTTTAAAGTTTTTTCTCCAAACTTTGCATTCCTGTAACTCAAGAAGTAGTGAAGATATCCTATTGCCCTTTTAGATGTTGGGTCTTAACAAACTTTCCTTTTGGCAAGTTTATTTTTAAGGCCCTGTATGGTTCAGTTCCAGAGATACTGGAATTTGCAAACTTTGTAGAAAGAACTTGACCATTTTGAATGGTCAATATTGGCACACGATGCAACAAAGATTGCTAAGTCTACAGATTTTACTAACAGAACTCTTAATCTCTGTGTAAAAAGAACATGATGCTGTCATCTTTTTGAAGTTCCTGTAATTTGGCTCCGAACCTCAGAAGAAAATTTTAACCCCTCTCTACAAAATCGTGGATTACTCAGTAAATATTCATCCATGAAATTTTATATTTTGGCTTTTATCACTATACATGTCTATCTTTCTTCAGGAAAAAAAAAAAAAAAAAAAAATATATATATATATATATATATATATATATATATATTAGCAAAATCAAAAATTTGACACGGAATGACACATTTGAGACACCTTCACTGTTGAGCAGTATCTAGGCCTGATGATTGATACTAATGAAAGTTGGTTCTCATTTTTTTTATTAAATATGTTTACATACACCTCACAGAATCTTCAATATGTTGATTATTTTACCAAAATAAGAGAGACTAACAAAATGCATGTTATTTTTTATTTAGATCCCCCTCGGTAGAAATCACAACTGCGTTCCCCTCGGTAGAAATCGTATTGGCCCCTGAACACAGTATTAAGAATCAAGTGTATGTAAACTTTTGAATGCGGTCATTTTAATACATTCAACTATTACTTTCTCTTGTGGATTATATGTAAACAACTTTTATGTAAAAAACTTTAATAAGGTCAGTACTAAATACAAAATAACATGCGTTTTGTATGATCCCTCTTATTCTGGTAAAATAATTAACACTTTGCAGATTCTGCAAGGTAAATGTAAACTTTTTACCTCAACTGAATGTATTTTACAAATACTAAGGTGAATGCCTTAATCAAGAATATTAAATAGTTTCATACTATGGTAAATGGATGGTTCATAAATATTAATTGCTGAATGTTCAAAAACCACTGGTATAAATTCATTAATCACATACTATAACTTACTTTTCATACCTACAGATTGCTTTTTTGTTCAGAGCAGAAATTATAAGTTACATTTTAAAATTACAAACAAAAATGCAATTTTCCTCAATCTTACAGAATGCACTGTATACATTTATTTCTGTATTGTTGATCTTATTTTAGTACCTTTTAAGTAAATTATTTCTTAATTTTTATTATTTTATAATAAAACTGTCATTGTAGTTAATAACAAATGAGCTGAAAGTGTTTATTTATACTTTCTAAATGAGTCAAATTAAAAGTAGAAGTTTAAAAGTTAAAGGGTTAGTTCACCCAAAAATGAAAATTCTGGCGTCAATTACTCACCCTTATTTTGTTCAAACCACAAAGGTCTTTTGAAGGTTCAAAAGACCTTCGTTTATTTTCAGAACACAAATTAAGATATTTTTGATGAAATCCGAGAACATTCTGAAACTGCATAGACAGCAATGTAACTGAAATGTTCCCAGAGCTAGAAATGTTGTAAGAACATTATTAATAGTCCATGTGAAATCAGTGGTTCAACCATAATGTTATGAAGCTATGAGGATATTTTTGTGCTCAAAGAAACAAAAATAACAACTTTATTCAACAATTTCTATCTTCCGTGTCACAGTCGTCTGCCATTACTGTGAGTACCACAATGTCCTGATGTCACATGGACTATTTTAACAATGTCCTTACTACCTTTCTGGGCCTTATACATGTCAGTTGCGTTGCTGTCTACGCAGGGTCAAAAAGATCTCGGATTTCATCAGAAATATCTTAATTTGTGTTTAGAAGATGAACAAAGGTCTTACAGGTTTGGAACAACATGACGGTGAGTAATTAATGACATAATTTTCATTTTTTTGTTGAACTATGCCTATAAAGTTAAAAAAGTAAAAGTTAATGATAAGTGTACAATAAAACTGTGAGATGTACATAGAAGCAAATACGCCAAAGGACCAACTAACTTTATCGACATTCATCCTCTTGAAAGCTGCCTGGAGTACTTTGAAGTTGTGTATAAACTCATGTTCCAGCTTTGCTTGAAATTTTACTTTCTTTAAAAGAATACAGCCTGGGAACAACATCTCCATGAACTGACAATAAGCCGCCCCTGAAGACAAACAGCAGAAGAGTACATTGGTCAATAGAGCTCATTCATTACATGACAGGGAACAATAAAGAAAAACATCTTTGATCAACATATATGCATGTGATCGGTTGATCTTGTTAGCGTTGAGTGATAAAGAGTGCAAAGTCAATGCTTTAATTTGACTGATTACACTGGAAGAGATACAAACATTGAGCATATATGATCAAAGGCAAAGTAAAAGCCTTTTATTGTGAAATTAAGAGTAGTGTTATATAATATACAGTGGAGCAGGAATAGAAGTGTGCTAGTGCATGCATTCATGACATTAAAGACAGAAACACTTTGTGAAATAAGGCAGTACAACCCACCTGAACATAATTGTTCTATCTTGGTGTAGGTGAGCTGAAGGGAATCATTCACCCATGCCAACATGTCATGTCGGCTCAGGTTCTCAATTGTTACTGATGTGGAGTATACATTCACTGCCATGTCCTGCAAAGGGAAAAAAAGGCAAAATGTCACTATCTAACTGCACTTTTAATATTCTGATATCGGCATCTGTGACTGTGTGTGTGTGTATATACACTGACCAAAATTATAAACACAACACTTTTGTCTTTGCCCTCATTTTTCATGAGCTAAACTCAAAGATATGTACACAAAAGGCCTATTTCTCTTAAATATTGTTCACCAATTTGTCTAAATCTGAGTTAGTGAGCACTTCTCCTTTGCCGAGATAATCCATCCACCTCACAGGTGTGGCCACAATAAGAGGCCAGTCTAAAATGTGCAGTTTTACTGTATTGGGGGGGGTCCGAGGAGGTCAGTAAACCAGTCAGTATCTGGTGTTACCCCATCTCATTTGCATAGAGTTGATCAGGTTGTTGATTGTGGCCTGTGGAATGTTGGTCCACTCCTCTTCAATGACTGTGTGAAATTGCTGGATATTGGCAGGAACTGGAACACGCTGTCGTATACACCGATCCAGAGTATCCCAAACATGCCCAATGGGTGACATGTCCGGTGAGTATGCTGGCCATGCAAGAACTGGGATGTTTTCAGCTTCCAGGAATTGTGTACAATTCCGCCTGCCCATACCATAACCCCACCGCCACCATGGGCCACTCCATCCACAACGTTGACATCAGCAAACCGCTCACCCACACGACGCCACACACGCTGTCTGCCATCTGCCCTGTACAGTGAAAACCGGGATTCATCCGTGAAGAGAACACCTCTCCAAAGTGCCAGACATCATTGAATGTAAGCATCTGCCCACTCAAGTCGGTTACGATGACAAACTGCAGTCAGGTCGAGACCCTGATGAGGAAGAGGAGCATGCAGATGAGCTTCCCTGAGACGGTTTCTGACAGTTTGTGCAGAAATTCTTTGGTTTTGCAAACCGATTGTTGCAGCAGCTGTCCGGGCGGCTGGTCTCAGACGATCTTGGAGGCGAAGATGCTGGATGTGGAGGTCCTGGGCTTGTGTGGTTACACGTGGTCTGCGGTTGTGAGGCCGGTTAGATGTACTGCCAAATTCTCTGAAATGCCTTTGGAGACAGCTTATGGTAGAGAAATGAACATTCAATTCACGGCCAACAGCTCTGGTGGACATTCCTGCAGTCAGCATGCCAACTGCACGCTCCCTCAAAACTTGCGACATCTGTGGCATTGTGCTGTGTGA
>JAHKKF010535669.1:0-15119 GCA_019740295.1 Labeo calbasu | reverse complement strand
AGCTAACATGGTTGTCAGTCAGCATTAAAAGGTATAATTGCTGCTTTTTGCAGTGCAAATGTTTGTGATTAAAAATAATAATAATAACAATACGTTTCGTCAGTTATTTTACGTACAGATCGCTTTGAGGCAAATTGAGTCCCAAACTGAAGTGTGAGTGAAAAATGTAACATTTTGTTTCAAGGGTTCACTCTGGAATTTCTTAGAGACTTTTAGAATAGCAGTCGCACATCTGAAGAGACCTTCATTAAATAAATTACATGCATTTATGCCTCAACTACAAGTTGCCATAAGAGGACTAATTTTGTTCACTTACTGTAAGTAAATGTCTTTCGTCAAGCACATAAATTTACTAAACCATAGAAAATGTACAGTATAGTAGTGTTGACATTGATTTCAAACATCCATACCAAAAATAATCGATCGCTGCATTTCTTACAGATTTCTTCTCATTTGAATTCGGATATACAGATTAACATCTCTGAAAAAACTCAACAGTAGTTTTTGGCCATTTAGTTTGAGCAATTTAAAATATTAAACAGCAAGAACGTACTATGGCAAGTTTGGTGGTAAGTATCTTGGCAAAACATGGGGACTCATCAGAAATATTTGATGTTTATCATCCTTTTGGATATTATGTTGTAAAAGTTGCATTAATTTTTAAGTCACCATTAGAGTGATTAGTGTTCTTTTTGGTGAGCTTTCTTCAGTTTCAGCACTTATATAGCTTGCTTTAGTATATAGAAGTAATTTATATAACCTTTTCAAGTTTGCTCAACAAACTAGAAAATTCTACATCACTAATGTAACCAAGTTTCGATCCAGTTTTCTGCAATGTTTTGTTATCGACAAAGAGAACATGCATAAAAAAACATTGCTATTTTCCATTCAACTGTTTTTTAACCGATAAAAATGGTGTGCGTGATGACGTCATCCCTAAAAAAAGAATTGTAACATAAGTTTTGGTGTATCACAAAAAAAGTTGCCCTTGAGCTGTGTCTATTCATAATTTCACCTATTGCGCAACTTACATAGGCTAATAACCTGTTCTTCATCCATTTGAAACAAAACTTTGTTATAGTCTACAGGCTATTATTTAATTGTATAGGCCTACATAAAATTATTTTTATTAACAAGTGTCTTTTTTTGTACTTAGTCAGGCCTATAGACTATTTAGATACTTGAGCATCAAGCAATATTCATAAACAGTTGCAGCTGTAATATTATTTTTTGGAAATAGGAATATTATTTTCAGTTATTTTATTTCTCCTAACCGACAACCGACGGTCGTTAAGCCATTATTAACGGTTAACCAACAAGATTATGTTAAATTACAATTAAATTACGTGGCTATGACCCATTAAAATACCTAAATTTGTTTTCTAGGGATTATTTGTATACACGAAAAGAGCAGTATGAACAACAGAACGTGAGGATTCACATGGTCACATCATGCACCTGGAGTACTTCTGCAAACGGAGAAAAACACAATAAAGCTATATATAAAATAAATAAATATGCTTATAATTAATTCATCGTTTAATTAATTTATTTATTTATTAACGAAACAAAAGAAAAAAAACTGTGCAACAAGTAGCAGCCTATGCACAATGTCATTTCATTTTTGCGATGTCCTCTTGAGAAAGCGGCATCCTGTTTGTTTCCTTTGTTTTACAAAAGCACAATGTCTTGTTTTTACTGTTAATGTACACAAATAAAATAAATATTTAGAATAGTTTTGAATAATGTCTTACTCTTATATGACCACAAAAGGAGTATTGTAAGTTGTTTCCACTTTTATAAGTGGGAAAAAAAAGTCAAGTGATTGTGCCGGCGCCTCTGGCGCACACTTAAGCATTACTAACTCGACAACGCAGCCTGTTCATTGTCATAGTCATGATAAAATAACACCATGCAAGTTTACTTCCCCTCACTCCACAAAAAATCTTTTAAATTTAATGGTAGAACAGAACTGAGAACAAAACAAGAATGAAAATATAAGCTAACAAGCCAAAACAAATTAATATAAAATTATTACATTTTAACTTACTAAAGAAACATCAAATTAAGATAAATATATTTGAAAGGTAACTCTCTTTTTCTTACCATATATGAAATAATTTCTGATACAATCTAATAATATTAATATGATTTAATGCACTTTAGAACTACAGAGAAACTGTGCTTTTACTGAACAACAACACTAACATGGACACTGCCTATGGGCTAATTCGGTCATGTGACACCACATTTATTTGCGTTAAAGCCCATTTTCTCGACAAAAAGTGTTTCCAAACATTTTTTTTTTTTTTTTGCAACATTTAAACTATCGATATATAATTTATGTGTTAAAGTTAAACGGAAAAAGACTGTGTCGACACAAATTTTATCGATAAACGGCATTTCCATCAACTAGATTTTGAAGGGCTAAATATTTTTTAGAAATAAATACTTGGAGACCTGGCTTATGTAATATCAATACTCATATTAACTTAAAATGTAAACGTTGATTGAATGTGGAGAAACCTTAGTTCATAGGACTTATCATATTGTATTTGATGAAAGCACAGACCAAATGTAATTTTTCCATATGTTGCATGAACTCAAAAAAGTCCTGAAGCTGGTTTGTTAATCAATCATGAACTGATAATATACACTGGCGCCAAGGTTCCCGGAAATAAGTTTGGTCAAGTAATATTTACGGTCCGCACATTCAAGATATGAGTCAGATGAAAAAAAAATGTATGAGTTTGTAACAATATGAGGGTGAGTAAACCATTACAGAATTTTTATTTTTTGGATTATTTAGATAATATACAGTACATATTGTGTTGTAAATGTAGACAATGGATTAGTGTTGTAAATTAAGTATTTGGACATTTTCTGGTGGTCAGATGTTAATGTGGTGATCTATACTTGTCATTACTATTTTCACGTGTGAACACCTACTAAAAATAGCTTTGACACCAGCTGGTTAATAGTAACTTTAAATCTGGCTTATAAAAGTGATGTCATTTCTAAGAGGTGGAGATGAAGATCAGTTTTTTCCTGAAAATAATACTGACATTTCAATTAATAAATCAATTACATGTGAGTTCTGAGAGATCTAGCATTTACTATCATCTAAAATGACATTTTAAGAGTTACTATTTTTGATGCAGTATCTGTCATTGTGTTACAAAGTTGAATCTTCATTCTTAAACTGGTTGTTTCCAATTGTGTTGGTAGTTGAATATTAAGTTTACAAGTTCTCACGGCAATATGATCTCATCAGCTGTATCTGAAGATGGATTTGCCAGAAAGTAAAATCTGATGCTCTGGTACAATGAGTGAGGGAAAAAAAGAAAGACTTCCTTGAGGAGAGAGAGAGAACAGTTGATGAACTTTAGTGTCAGGTGTCAATACTGATGTAAGATGACTCACAGTACTTTATTACAGCATTCCTTAGGAGCTTACAGAAAAATTACTTAGATGGGGATCTTGCGGGGAGACTTAATGGAAACAATCAGTCAAGAACAGGCATGTGTGGGCCTGACACTTACACAAGTCTCAACTGAATATAAGCCGTCATATCCTGATGTTAATAAGCACTTTACAAACAGGGTGCTACTGGATTTTCTGTAAAAAAAAAAAAATGAGAAAGAAAAACCTTTTTTGTGCTTGTATGTGTGATAGAACTATTACATATATTAGATGAACTAATCTTATTTAAAATTAACCTTAAAGGAATTTTCCCCACCTATTACAAATATTTTGACTGCATTCATAAAGCTCAACCATTCAGCCATATTATCGAAAACATTGTAAAAGTGTGTGTGCCTTAGTAAAAAAGTAATAGATTTAAAACACATTTATTTTATTTATTTATTTTATATGCAAGTATACAGTGGTCAACATTTGAAGTGGAATGAAAAAAAAGTTCATTAAAGTTGTCCAAAGACAAGAACAGGTATTCTTTTTGGTTTTAGGACAAATGTAATGAAAGGTTTTGATCCAAATGTACAAATGTAATGAAAGGTCTGATATTTACAGACTCATGGCTCGAGATATACTGATATAAAAATTGTAATTAAACTTATTTAACACTTGTGCACAATGCACTTTTCTTATTAAGCCTAAAATATGTTTTGATGTCACTACTGATGAGGAATGAATGATCTTTAAATAATGTCAGTTTTTAAACGCAAAATATTGAAAGTGTTTTTCAAGTATGATTGCAGTAGTTCCACTTTAGCACAATCAAACATACTTAAGTATCTTTAGTTGAACTTCAGCACTATTTCTGCACAATTAAAGTCCATTAAGGACAAAATTAGTTCTTCAAATTTAGCAGACTTTAAAAATACCAGAGTTTAGAATACTAAAAGTACAACTGCAGGGTATTTCATTAAGTACATAATATGTAAATGTATTTGTAGTATATTTAGCATTAAATAAATATATATTTATTGGGAACACAATTCCAACATTTCCAAGATGGAAACTCTCTCACACTGGCAAGTCATCCTTTTTGTTGTGCCATCAACCCACTGGCAGACAATGCATAATAGGATGCTGAAATAAATTAATTCCTGTACACAAAAGGGCTTTTCACACTCTGTTTTCAACCAAAGCTGCAAATTTAACGCAATATGCAAAATTGGAATATCCCACAAAACATTTGCGAATAAAGCACCGTTTGCACCCGGTGAGATAAATCATCACCTCCTGATAAACTGGCCCTAAAAATCACTAAGAAAAAAAGGTAATTGTTGTAGTAGAAGCCACTGTGGGTCATTTTTAGTATATAATGACCAAAACAACATTGCAGATGCTGTTCAGCAAGACTGATCTGCTGGTCCAGTTATGCCGTCCCATCACGCACCACTGACTCGGTTGAGCACATACGTTTTTTTATGCACTTTTTTAAAAATTTTGCACATCATAGCGTTTCCATTCAGCATTTATTTATGCGATATCCTTAAGCTTAACGCTTTTAAGCCTGCGGTTAAATTAATGTTTCGTACTTGTAAATTAGAAGCAAGGTTATAAAACCCTGTGCCAAAGCAGGGTGTTGGTTAAATGTTATGATTAAATACTTAGCAACAAACTGATAAGCTATCACATGAGTCATGTTCATGTGCTTTTGACAGTCACAGAAACACTTCATTTTGTATTAAATTGACACTGCAAATTGGAACTTTTAAACCAGTGTTTAGGAATGCACAGTGTGAAGCATCAGAAATATTTGTCATCCCTGGATACATTATAAGTAGTGTGAAAAAATAAATAAAAATAATATTCTAGAATCCAGTTTACACAGGGTTTAGAATGACACAGGCTTTAATATTTCATATGTTAAAAAAAAGAATGAAAATGAATGAATGAAATCAATGAAGCTGGAGCTTTTCCAAAGTTCTATTTCTGAACCCCAAATCATAACCAAGAACGGAACTTATTTATTTTTTTCTTTCCTTTCCTCATTCTTACATAGATGCCAAGAGGGAAAACCTGCAAACCGAAATTCCAGGCCAGTAAAGCAGAGAAGCTCTCATTATCTGGCTGTACCAGCGTTAAGAAGCACCGCCCGACATACTGCGGCATCTGCACAGACAAGCGCTGCTGCGTACCCAATAAGTCCAAAATGGTGAACATGGAGTTCCACTGCAAAGGGGGGTCTAACGTACGCTGGAAGATGCAGTGGATCACTTCCTGTGTGTGTCAGAGGAAGTGTAGTGATGCCAATGACATGTTCTCAGAGCTGCACTTAATATAAAACACAGATAAACAGGAAGTACAAACTGCTTAATGTAAGCTATAGCATATGTACAGTTACGGTCAGAAATACTCTATGCAAGTATATGAACAAAGACAAGTGATTTGTCAAAACACTTCAATTTTACAGTCCTGTAGTAAATACTTAGTGTTTTTTTATGTGCCATTGTGCTAATAAACCTCAGTACTTGAGTGAGACAGAGTTAAATTCAACTGTTTGTGCCATCAAACCGAAGGTGTTGTTATTCAGGTAGATGTATGCTTTTATAAAATCTAATGGAAAGGTTCAAACCGTTGCTTTACAAAGAGTAGCTTCAAAAAGGACACACAATAATTGCATCCCAAATTACACAGTACACACTATGTACTTATACACCATCTACTCAGCTGTGTAGTATATGAATTTTATTTTAGTGTATGAAGGTTATTTTGTCATTCATAATGATAGCCCATCATCCTCTGCTAAGTAATTAAAGCTGCAACAATTGAATGCATGAAGTGTCCAACATTACACACACTTTTTTTTCTTAAGTGCATCATTCGAAGTACACTTTTTTTTTCCTTTCAGAATTTTTTGTGTGCACTATTTATTCTCGCAATAACTACAAAACGACATAGAATAGTGCATAAGTATGTGAACTGGGATGCACCTTAAGCATCCCTTGGGTCAAAGCAGAGAATGCGATGTGTACTTGTTTTGCCTTATATGAATTTGTCCATGCGTAGATGTGTCTGCGTTCACATATTTGAGTAGAGTATGATTCGGCCCTAAACGCACAAATGTACAAATTAAAACCAGTGTTTTACTGTGTTGTTTGGAATACAGACAGTAAACATGAGGGGAGATATTTTTATAAACACTTAAATGAAGTAATGTCATGTTAATACATGTCTCACATTCCTCTGACACATGTATAGCAAATTCTCAGGTCACAGATGTTCATCTGGGTGTGAAGAACCTGTAGAGATTTTGAACTTGTGAGATAACTGACTTAAAACAGATATAACATCAGCTCAGAGGTTAAGCAATAGCATATTTATGAAATGCATATGAAAAGGTCAAATAAAAAAATTAAAAAAAGATTTATTTAAGTAAGTGTATGCTAACCATTATTCTGGGGCAAAGCTTAACCAACTAGATCACAATAATGGGAATATAAGAATGAATATATTTTCCCTAACTATAGAAGGAATCAACAAAGAAAAGCATTAATGTTGTGCAGTACGGGAAAGTTAATATCAATACAAGTAATATATCTAGGCACAAACTGTATCAGGAGTCATATGAACTTGGAGAGTCTGAACTCCCATTGGTTGCTGGCACATTGCTGTGCATTTGCATAAAGCTGAGCTCTCTTGAAGTTGTCAACTCTCATTGAAAATGAATGACTTTAAACTTGTAATAAATCTCAAAAAGTAAGATGTTTAATGAATATATTGTGTTGTTTCTGATTAATTTTTGAAAATCTCATTTTTGCAATAACAACATAACACTAGCTACATATAATACATATTATTACAACTACATTATTACTACAGACATTACGTGCACTCTGAAGTAACAATCATATTGATTCAGCAAAGTGACATGACTTTTTGCTGAAGTCAAATTCAGGAAAAATTTTACAAAAATACTTATAATTAAGACAGATTTCACCCACATTCAGCACATTTAAGAGTGCCCATACACAGGACACATTCACTATAGAAAGAGGGCAAAAAATGGAATGCAAATGAATGCAATTAAATAATTCAAAATACAAGGTGAATTAGAAAAAAGGCGACTCTTGAGAACTGAACTCCCGACAAGTCAGTTGCAACAAAAATAGTGTGCAAGCTTATTATAATTATTAACATTTATCTGCAGGCACCAGAAAAAATATAGCCTTTTTGTGGTGTTTTTCAAGAGCTGGACAATTATACTTTTGGGATGCCCTGTACCAACTGATTATAAAGGGAGAAATTAAAGCAAAAACACAACTACCGTACACTTGCAAACTAATCATCTGTCAACAGGTCAATGCAGAGCCATATTAAATGAGAACAAAAGTTTAAATTTTAAAAGTTAAAAGTAAAAGACAGTGCCAAAGCCAAAACTATAGAACTGAGTGTGTATGTTAATCTACAGTAGTTTCAGATAGCGTGGCATTTCTTGTGTTTTACTAATGTGTAATGACAAATGAATCTGTGCTTTTTCTTATGTTAAAGGGGTCCTATTATGCTTTTTCATTTTTTACATTTTAGTCAGTGTGTGGTGTATATGTTTGGGCATAAAAAAGATCTGCAAAGTTACAAATCTCAAAGTAAACTACAAAGGGAGATATTTCATTTTTAAATAAACAAGAACTACAACGAACGGCTCCTTTGGACTACAGCGTTTGTTTTCCGGATGTTATGATGTCACAAAGCGGCCCATTAGAACATCATTAAAATAAATCCCATCTACTGAAATTCAAATGGTTGGGGGGTGGATAGAGACGAGGTGGAGGATTAGCCTAACTTTAGCAATGCAGCGCAGAGAGCAACTTCTGGGATGCTTTAACGAGTCATGGCGTGAGGGGTATAAACAAGCATTGACTACAGTAACCCTCCATGTATCCTACGTGTATATGACTTCCTTTTTTCAGGCGATTGCAATCAGAGTTATATTACAAATATAACAAGCTTTAGAACATCATAGACGGGTGTTTATCCTCATCAGTCCAAAACAAGTCTAACAAGGGGGGGGGGGGCAATAAAGGCCTCCTGAAGCGAATAGATGTGTTTTTGAAGAAAAATATCCATATTTAAAACATAAAATTCACTTTAATGTGGCTTGCGCTAACAGTTGTAGATGGAGCTGTTCATCAATCAACGCAGTGGGACAGCTAATCAATCACAACACATTTCGTTTAAGGATGGCAGGCCTTCATCATACCCGGAACTAATCGAGCCATTTGTGCCAGGCTGGGGAGAAAGGCATTGTAATAATATAAATTATGTTTTTCGAACCACCAAGCATGAAAGCATGTTCTTGTACACCCCCAAGACAAAATCAAGCATAATAGGACCTCTTTAAAACTACATTAACCAGGCAATGTTTGATATCATGACTATTTTATTAACTTTTTTATATGGAAAAAAAAAAAAGGAATAACATTTTTACAGGTGAAGTGTATAATCTGTGCTTCAAACAAACCTGGAAAAAATAAATAAGTCTTCAGACTTGATAATTACAGGCAGGCATGTTTGATTAGGGAAAGCCAATCCTGACACTAGTTTCACCAAACAGAATAGTCTGTTATACTGTAGGTAGTATTACCAGATCCACTTTAAACTCACACCATTGGCTGAGCTAATGTTTCTATGCCTCTACAAAAAGAGACATTTTACATTAAGAAAACAATGGTCCAAATATATTAAAGATTAATTTTATGTACATGTAGAAGTGATTTATCACTTTGTCTATACACACAGTTCAGGTGGCAATGGTGAGCCTGGGTGCGTTGGGCATGAGAGGGCTTTCCAGGTGTGTGTATTCTTCAATTAAAGCGGTGATAGATGACAGTGCCTCATTGAATCCAGCCAACTCCATGCCGTCAACAGCTAGATAATGATGCAAGTGAGCCTGTGAGGAGCATGACAAACACCATTAACATACAGTGCCCACAAATATCAACAATGTTATGTTATGCTAACATATCAAAGGTTAGCATAACATGCTGAAAATAGTTAAAAAAAAAAAAAAAAAAAAAAAAGATGCAGCAGGCTAGTCCATTTTGCTGAAATTTCATTGCAGCAAAATAATAATCTGTAGTTTGTATGGCCCCCACGTGCTTGTATGCATGCCTGTCAGCTGTCAGGGCATAGTGCTAATGAGACGACGGATTGTGTCATGGGGTATTTCCTCCCAGATCTGAATCAGGGCATCACTGAGCTCCTGGACAGTCTGAGGTGCAACCTGGCAGCATCGGATAGAGCAGGGGGATTCTATTGGATTTAGGTTAGGCGAGCGTGGGGGCCATTCAATGGTATCAATTCCTTAATTCTCCAGGAACTGCCTGCATACTCCCGCCACACGAGACAGGGCATTGTCGTGCACCAGGAGGAACCCAGGTCCCACTGCATAAGCGTAGGGTCTGACAATGGGTCCAAGGATTTCATCCTGATACCTACTGGCAGTCAGGGTGCCATTGTCTAGCCCAGGGGTGCCCAACGCTGTTCCTGGAGATCTACCTTCCTGCAGAGTTTAGCTCCAATCCTGATTAAACACACCTGTCTGTAATTATCAATGCTCCTTCAGATCCTAATTAGTTGGTTTTGCTGTCTTTGATCAGGGTTGGGGCTGAACTCTGCAGGAAGGTTGATCTCCAGGAACAGGTTGAGCACCCCTGGTCTAGCCTGTAGAGATCAGTGCATCCCTCTATGGATACGCCTTACCCAGACCATCACTGACCCACCACCAAAACGGTCATGCTTAACGATGTTACAGGCAGCATAACATTCTCCGCAGTTTCTCCAGACCCTTTCACGTCGGTGTTCAGGGTGAACCTGCTCTCATCTGTGAAAAACACAGGGCACCAGTTCTGGTGTTCAATGGTAAATGCCAATCGAGCTCCACGGTGCCGGACAGTGAGCACAGGGCCCACTAGAGGATGCCGGGCTCCCAGCCCACCCTCATGAAATCTGTTTCTGATAGTTTGGTAAGAGACATTCACACCAGTGGCCTGTTGGAGGTCATTTTGTAGGGCTCTGGCAGTGCTCATCCTGTTCCTCCTTGCACAAAGGAGCACAACCTAGTCATGCTGATGGCTTAAGGACCTTGTACAGCCCTGTCCAGCTCTCCTAGAGTAACTGCTTGTCTCCTAGAACCTCCTCTGTGCTCTTGAGACTGTGCTGGGAGACACAGCAAACCTTCTAGCAATGGCAAGTACTGATGTGATATCATGGAGGAGTTGGACTGCCTGTGCAACCTCTGTAGGGTCCAGGTATCACCTCATGGTACCAGTAATGACACTGACCCTAGCTAAATGCAAAACTAGTGAAAAAGAAAAGAAAAGATGAGTAGGGGAAAAATGACAGTGGCCTCCACCTGTAAAACCATTCCTGTTTTGGGGATCGTCTCATTGTTGCCCATCTAGTGCACCTGTTGTTAATTTCATTAACACCAAAACAACTGAAACTGATTAACAACTCTCTCTGCTACTTAACTGGCAAGATTAATATCCCAGGAAATTAACTTGATGCTATACTCTGATTAAAAAGTGTTCCTTTAATTTTTTTTAGCAGTGTATTAATAGTAAAATCTATATATTGAATATTACGTGATAAATAATAATCTTCTAATCTTGTGACACGGCAATCCAAACCGAAGATACAAAAGCACACCTGAGGTGCAATGGTGATAATTCATCAACAGTACATCATAAGCAATATACATTTATGGTATTCATTAATTATGAACTGCTCCTGAACCGCGAGCCAGTATTAGAACTTGCAACAGTGCCACATTTTTACTGTATTAATGTGCAGCACAAATATATTTAATGAAATCATTTTAAAGTTCAAATCACATTAGTTGTATCACAACGTCTGTTTTTCCCTCCCCAAATTTAAGATGTCTTATTCAAATAATATAGACATGTGGTTATAATATTTAAGGCTTCTTATAACCTTAAAGGAGAAGTCCACTTCCAAAACAAAGATTCAAATATAAATGTACTCACCCCCTTGTCATCCAAGATGTTCATGTCTTTCTTTCTTCAGTCATAAAGAAATTATGTTTTTTGAGGAAAACATTTCAGGATTTTTCTCCATGTAATGGACTGATATGGTGCCCCGATTTTGAACTTCCAAAAGGCAATTTAAACGCGGCTTCAAACGATCCCAAATGCGGTTGTAAACGATCCCAGCCGAGGAAGAAGGGTCTTATCTAGCGAAACGATCGGTTATTTTCATTTTAAAAAATACAATTTAAATATTTTTTAATCTCAAATGCTCGTCTTGCCTTTCTCTCCCTGAACTCTTGCATTCTGACTCAAGACAGTTAGGGTATGTTGAAAAACTCCAATTGTATTTTCTCCCTCAACTTCAAAAATCATTTCAAAATCATCCTACATCGCTGCAGAAGTTCCGACCCAGTCTTTGCAAAGTAAACATGCAAAAAGGTAAAACAGCGATATAGGGCGATTTAGAAGTTTTCGACATGCCCTAACCGTCATGAACCAGAACAAAAACAGTCCAGGTAGACAAGACGAGCATTTGGCATTAAAAAGTATATAAATTGTATTATTCTTATTAAAATAACCAATCATTACACTAGATAAGACCCTTCTTTCTCAGCTAAAGCATTTGGTATCGTTTGAAGCCGCATTTAAACTGCATTTTGGAAGTTCAAACTCGAGGCACCGTATCAGTCCATTATATGGAGAAAAATGCTGAAATGTTTTCCTCAAAAAACAATTTCTTTACAACTGAAGAAAGAAAGACATGAACATCTTGGACAACAAGGGGGTGAGTACATAATCTGTATATTGTTGTTCTGGAAGTGGAATTCCCCTTTAAACTTAAATTATTTCAGCAATGTTTGGTAAGATTAATGCTGCTCAGTTTACACACTTCACTTTTAACTTAAAATCCCAACACATAACATGAAACCTTTACTCCCCACTAAACTCTGTCAGTGCATGTCTGTGCATTAAAAATGATCTAAATGTAATGTGATTTGCTATTGATATGCAGTGGTCCTTTAAGACACACCTTTCTACGGTACAGCTTCACAAAACGCTCTCTTAGGTCAAAGAAGGTGGATTTCACGCAAGTGTTGTTAGCTAAGGCCAACAGAGAATGTGAGTGACACACGGGAGGGACTGAACACAGACTAGTCTTCCATCCTTCCTGATTCCATGGGACAAATGGAAGGGTGGGCCTTAACCTAATGAAAAAAAAAAAAACAACAGATTATTTTAAACTTGAAAATGAAGAGAGAATTAAGTATGTCATCATGGACCATTTACAGAAAAAAAGTGGACTGAGTCATATGTTTATATTTATCTTGTAACAACAAACAATGTTTTAAGCAAAACAATCTGCAATTTTTTTTTAGATTAGTCGATTGTGTTTTCATATATTACAAAAATGAGACTTAACAAAACCATTGGGTTATCTTAGTAGAAAAAAACAATACGGATATTGAAACTGGAAATCCACAGAATTTTCCCATCACTGAAGTGGCCAAGTTTGGCACGATATCTGCACACTTGGAAAAAAAAAAAAAAAAAAAAAAAAAAAACTACCTTTATAATCAAAGAAGCTGTCAGCATTACAAATCGAATCGCTGACATCGTATCTGCAATTTATTTATCATCAGAATTCATTAAGTGAGCATGCACTCACTAGTGTTTTGTAGTGTTTCTTCACCTATCTAAATGCCTTCATCTAAATGCCTCTTTTTGGCTAGTATAGATACATGTGTGCTTTGTTGTAAAGCTCAACGCATAAAAAGAAATCTTTGATGCCACGTAAGCATCTCTAAATATTACATTTATATTGAATATTACATTTTTATTCATTTTATAATTAGTTTAATTATGCTGGGTTTTGCTGTTCCTCCATTTCTTGAATTAGGCCCAAGCCCCCATTAATTAATGATCTGACATATGATCTCTATCATGATGTAAATCCATTGCAGCAACAAAGAACTTTAATCCCTGCACTACACATCCCTTTGGTGGGATCATGCAAGGTGTGATCAGAAACCAGCTGTATGTAGACTGTATACAAGGCAGTTTACTAGGGTTTGGACAGAGCCACAGAGTGAGAAAAATGTACATTATAATGGAAAAAAGAAGACAAAATCAAAATAAGGGAGAGACAAACCGCTCAATATTTCGCCGCAGATCTGACAACTGAACATTTCCACGCAGCATAAGAGCACAGGCCAGATACAGGTTGTGTTTGGGGTCGGCTCTGATTAGCTGATGCTCCTTACTGAATGCGTCTGAGAACATCTGATCCAGTCTACAGAAAACAGCACAGTATACAAAACACACATGAAGAGTTTTTATATATAAAATCTCTCCCTTCCATGCAGAGTTGTTTGCATGGGGGACACCTGGGAACATTATCCAAGGACCTGCAATGAGCAGGTGCCCTCTAAGGTTCCTGTGGCAGAGTTATGTAACTTCAATCCTGGAATGTCACTGTCTTGCAGAGTTTAGCTCTGAAGGCAAGCACACTACACTGTTTGTTTCACTGACTTGCTTTCATATACATGCAAATTTGGGAGACCAGAAACATGCTGCATGAAACAATATAGTAGTATATTCTCCATAATATTTTTATTTTTATTTCATGTTGTATAATTTGTTTTTAAAGAAGATGCTGCAGATGTGGAGTTCCTAAATAGTGCATCCCCCAAACCAGAGGATTTCAGCCCTGTTCTTAAAGCAGCTCCAACAGTGCACATTGCCGGTCTCCTTAATCAAACTTACCTGATTCAAATTGTCTTTCAAAAGTGTCTTTCGGTCCCCAACTAAGCAAGCCAGAAGGGGACAATGGCAAGGAACCCAAACTACGTTAAGTTACAGAAATGTAGGAAAAAAAAAAAAAAAAAAACAACCTTTGGAGAAACCAGGTTCAGTAATCAACATCAATTTCATGTGACTAAAGTATGATTACAACAAAAAGTAGGTCCTGACACTTTATCTGCTGTAACTTCAATAGAGTTTAGGGAATCTAAAAAACTAGTCCTAATGCATCTTTTAAATTTTTCAGGTGGATGTAAAAACAACCAGCAATTATCTGCAGACAGTACTAATTAAGATAGAAAATCAACAAATTATTTAAAAGTTTTTTAAAATAATTACACCTCCCCCTTTGTCCTCTAGATGAGACTCATGTTAACAACAATAACCTTTTAAAATACTCATTTAGAAAGCAATCCTTAAATACGATATGTATGAAAAGTGACAACCAATGAAAGGTTTTCAACCAATGAAAATGGTTCAAATACAACAAATTGGACAATGGATCGCATGAAGGCGAAAGTATACTTCGGCCGTCCGCATCCACACACGTCCGACAGCCGATTATAACAGCACATGTGCAAGAAAAAGGCAGCAGGGATGCAAGAGTCCAAACAATTGCACTGCGTATGTGTCAAACTCGGAAATCCACGCTCATCCACGGATGAGTATGCTTTGAAAGCTGTACGGACGCGGCTGTGCACAAGACAGAACGGAACGCGGAAAGTGAAGTATACAGGGGCCTTTAGGCTCCCCATGCCTCTGGGATTGAAAGATTATAAGGTCTAGAAAACAAAGACTCTGAAAAAACATTTAGAGCTACAATTTAAAATTATATGGTATGTTTAATACTTTGTGAGT
>JAHKKF010535668.1:0-30799 GCA_019740295.1 Labeo calbasu | reverse complement strand
TGATAAGAGCAAACACAAATGTTGTCAAGATTATTGACCTGGAAATCCTGGTTCAGTCTGGAAAACCACAAACGCCTTTTGCACACTTTTTCTTGATTTGTTGTAACTTTTAGCAGTCTATAGTACTCCAAATGTTTTTTCATAGTCCGACCGATTAGTTCAGCCCAAAACATGACAATAATTGACCATTTTCAGCAGCAGTAATCAGCAAAATATACGAGTTTTATTCGGTTCAGTGGCAGTGCCGCCAATATGGCCGATTGATGACATGTCGTGTTGCGTATGTGGACTTCCCTATGTGCTACTATTATTAAAACTTACAGTTATCTACCTTGTTTTTAAACATGGGCGTAAGCCTATTGGCGAGTTTCCGGTTCATTAGCCACTATATGAAAATAATGAGAAAATAACAACATGCAGGAAACAGTAAAACTGTTTGCACTACAAATCAGTGTGTTCATAATGAAGATAATACATTAAAATAAGGCAGCGGCTATTTGCAATAGATGCTATTTACACTAAATGCAAATACCCGATGGATGCTATGTGCACTAAGTGCAAATTGCAATGGATTCTATTTACAGTAAGTGAAATTAGCAGTACTTTTTAGCAACGCACTATTTACACTAAGTGCAAATAGCTATAGATTCAATTTTACACCGTATGTTAAAATAGCAGGATTTTCTGCTGTTTATACTACTTATTGCAAACAGTGCAATTATCTGCACCTCAGTATTGAAGTACATTATAACATTATGCAATAATAGCATATTGCATGTAAGTTATCATTTTAACTCAAATTATTTAAACGGATGCCACCTTATTGGGACAATAAAGCCCTCCCTACACCTATTCCCTAACCTTACCCAATACATTATTTTCGATTATTTCCTTATTTTTTATTGAAAATAAATGCCTTTCAGATGTGATATGAGTTTTGAAAAGGAAATAAAAAAAGATTGGCAATAGACGGATTCAAACCCAGGTCGATCGTTTTAAAAAGACTTTGGTACGCACTTTACCATCTGCGCACCGGAACTGATGATTGATAGCCGTCTTTTGTGTTGTTGGCTACACCAATCACACGTTGATGGGCGGAGTTAGTGTAAATGGCCTCTGCCAACAAGGCGGGCTATTTGCACTTAGTGTAAATAGACACTCCATTAATATAATATTGTATGCACATCAGTTGCAGTATCAAGCAGCAAAATGAGCTGTTTTGTACAGCTAAAGTAACTGAACATGGATGAGACTGGAAGCCATATCCATGACATGTACAAATCACCACCTT
The DNA here is from genome assembly GCA_019740295.1 of Labeo calbasu. Lineage (NCBI taxonomy): Eukaryota > Metazoa > Chordata > Actinopteri > Cypriniformes > Cyprinidae > Labeo > Labeo calbasu. Next base: position 29,508 of record JAHKKF010535668.1, on the reverse strand, counting down.
TATTATATATATTTGACATTTTTGTCAAAATTGAGTTATTCACGAATTGACAACTTATTTAAATTATGTGATGTTTCTTTTGTAAACTATGTACATTTAGAAAACAAAAAGGGTTCCATCTACCGAAGTCTATGGAATGCAAAAACTTTGAAGCTCAATATCTTGAAAGTGCTCAGAATGCAGACCTTAAGAACCTTGTAGTTCCAAGGCAGCGAAATGGCTGCGCCCACTCTTATGGCACAAAATAAAGTGGATAGTTACCATCTGAATGAATTAAATTTATATTTATGTGGGGCGAGACTTAACTGTAGCCACTGGGATGTGATTGGATTGTTATGTTAGGCTATTATATCACTGGCTAATGTTATTTTTGCCCCGCCCACACAGCCTTGGTTACATCAGCAGCAAAGAAACATTGTTTCAAAAGTGCAGCATGTTATTACTTTACCAAAAATTACGAAAACAAACATTTGTTTTGTTTAATATATGTGCACCACTGGTCATTTGCATAAAAATCAACTCTGCTTAACTTTCTCATTGTTAGGGGTCACTGGCATTTTCTCAAAATTACCAACTCTCAGTAAAACATCATGCTACCAACACTGAGATCATGGGTTCGATTTCCAAAGAATGCATTGACTGATAAAATATGTACTATGAATTCAGTTTAAGTTGCTTTTGATAAAAGCATCTGCCAAATGCATAAATGTAAATGTTTAGCTTGGACATTATACAATATTTCCAACTCCAAACATGAGAAATTTCTAAAGAAATCATGTAGGGTCAATTCTGATTTAATACAGTCTCAGACTTTGTGTTTTTACTGTAGGTCCATTTAGCATCTAAATTTAATAACACTGTAAGGTAATGCAATGCAAATACGTACAGGCTTCAACTTAGGCTAAAACTGCATCAACAAAATTGGATCCAAAAATATGCATGGATGCTTGTGTTTTGATTTTAAAATCAGGAACAAAGCAACTATTAAACAAAGAAATCAACGCACTAAGCTATTTGCTGATGCCCTAATTAAATGATACCACTAGAGTATACAGTAGGACAGTCATTAGAATGACTCCTTTTGCTGTGTTGAACCTGGAGCTGGTGATGTGTTTTTTTTTTCTTTCTCTCTCATCTTGAGTTGTAGAACTCCCACAGACTCCAACTGAGCTCAGAGATACACATAACAAGGTAATGCCTTTAAAAACTGCTGATGCCGAACATAAAACAGGACATGGAGAAAGTGAAAATAAATCCACACAATGAGACCCTCGCACACACATGCACACAGGGCACGGCCAGAGAAAAGCGGTTTTTAAGCTTTGTTATTATTTGGCCGTCTCTCACTGAATTATAACCTTGAAATGTGTCCGGTTACAGAAACAAGGATGTTTTAATGGCAAGCGGGACCTTTGACGTAATGAATGATTTGATCAATAGAAATGATTAAAGAAGGAATAATGGAGATCGGTTTCGAATGTGCAAACGGTGATGCCACTAAGGAGTTTTAATGCAAACTCATGCCAGCAATGAAAATGATGATTTAACAAAGGTCTGTCACCACCCTCCGATTTAACATGCCATGCAAACAAACTTAAACACAAGTCATTTGTCAGATGCATTTTGACAGATGCTATTCTCTGGGTACTAAGGAAAAATAAAAGACCAGACATATTTAAAATAATACACTGACAGTATTTTCCTAAAGATGATTATTTAAAAAAAAAAATATATATATATATATGTATATAAATAAATATATACATAAATAAAAATAATAAATAATAATAATTTAAAAATAAAAAATAATAAATTGTTTAATAAAAACAATTGATTAAATAATAGTATATTATTATTATTAATTATTATTAGTAATAATAATTTTATTTTTTTATTTTTTATTAGTAGTATTTAGATAAGATCTTTGTTTAAATTGATTTATTTTACATTTATGCCTGCTCACTCTTGAAACAAATACTGTATATAAACTGGAYGTGCAGTCCAGCTTGTCAAATAATAAACCACAAGTATGAAAATATTGCGTTTAGGCTTGTCGTCCTGTGAGGTTTTATACAATTCAGGAAAAAAGAGCCATGTGGCGGTACCTGATTCCAGCTTAATGCACAAAAACCACTTCCACACAAGTGACAGACCACATTACCCCCATCACTTCCATTAGCTTTGATTTCTGGATGTCTGTCGAGAGCAGTTACACGTTTCCTCGAGCGAGCGCCTTAGCGAGAGCTTGCGAGGGAGAGATAGAGACTGAAAAAAAGAGTCACTAAAAATGCAGGGAATCAGATAGGTCAGTGATTCTGAGTGCCATGTCAAGCCGTTTACTTTGGGGAATTTAATAATGGCTGTTTGGCCTCTATGGCTATTTGTTCTGCTATTACGAGCCACTGAAATGCTTATGAATCCAGAAAATGTGAGGTAAGAGAGTACTCTACATTTCCTACTGCTTAACCAGAGACTTAAATATGCATGAAGCTCCGCGGGGAATTCATACGGATAGGCCACACGCAAACACACACACACACACACTACACCTACAAATATAAACACTGCACACACACACGCACACATAAACACATACAAATATACTCTAGGGCTGGGTGGTATGACAGTATAAACCGGAAGTTGTCGTTTTGCTATACTGTTAATGAGCAACGTCACAACTTGATGCGCAAATGTAAAATTTAATAATGTGCATCACAATTGTGTATATATATGCTATTTTATAACGTGGCTCATCTGATCAGAATTTAGATTCAGAAATATTTTTTTTATTAAATTAGCTATACTGATTCAAGGCTTTTGTTGTTAACTCACATGTCAGACTTATTAATTTCTTTTAAATAATTGCTGCTTTTGGTTTGCATCCATCAAGTTCCAAATAAAAAGAGAAAATAATCAAATGAGAAGTTCCTTTAATTTCTATAAAATATATCATTTGCTGGATTATCGTCTAAAAATGTGGTTATTTAATATATAAACTAGGGCTGTCAAATGATTAATCGTGAATAATCGCATGCAAAATAAAGTGTTTGCCTAATATATGTGTGTGCACTGTGTGTAATTATTTTGTATGTATATATAATCACAAACACATTCATGTATATATTTAAGAAATATTTACAGTTATATATATTTAATATAATTTTTATATGATTTATATTATTTATAAATTAAAATATAAATAAAATATACATTACATATTTCTGTTAAATATGTACATTAATTTGTGTATTTATATATACATAGTAATTACACAAAGTACACACACATATATATTAGGCAAACTCAAACTTATATTTTGTATGCGATTAATCGCGATTAATCGTTTGACAGCACTAATATAAACCATTTTTCTAATTGACTTTCCATTAGAAATGTGAACCTTGACCACAAAATCAGTCTTAAGTAGCATTGTATGGGTCAAAATTATTGATTTTACACCAAAAATCATTAGGATATTAAGTAAAGATCATGTTCCATGCAGATATTTTGTAAATGTCCTACCATAAATATATTAATAATTTTTTATTAGTAATATGCATTGCTTAGAACTTCATTTGGACAATTTTAAAGGTGATTTTTTTCAATATTCAGTTTTTTTTGAACACTCAGTTGTATCTCGGCCAAATATTTGTCCTATCCTGACAAACCATACAGTACATCAATGGAAATCTCAGTTTTTTTTAGAAAAATGACCCTTTTTTGTGGTCCAGGGTCACAAATTACTATATCCTGAGAATCACTCGTATACATACAAACATTGACTTTTATATACAAGAAAGCATGCACGTACGTTATACATGGACTTGTATGTGCTCATGCATAGATTCAAAATCATATTGTCTTTCTGGTACGCAAACACGCATATCAAAGCATTTAAAAGACACATTTTCTATTTCAGGGCGCTGGAACACGGCTACCGTGCAGTCAGGAGAAGACAATAAAACAGCTTCAACCCGAAGCTGAAAGCTCCATGAGTCTTTAAAGTTTTGGAGAAAGTGTCACACCTCTGGTCCAGGGGGACGGCGAGCACGAAACACTGAGAACGCGGCAGATGCAACACCTCCCAAGCTGAAGGGTTTCAACAAAAACAGCAGGTAGAGTGCTGTCGACTGGCAGCAAGTGAAAATTCCCTCCCCGTTTCCTCTGAGAGAGCTACACGCCGCAATTACCCCCTCAGAGAAACAGTAAGAGAGCTAGAAAGCCAGACACGGCAGGCAAGCACCAGAGATTTTATATTTCTCTAATCTTTCTTGCTCTTGTAATGCTCTTTACAGTAATGGCTTGTTTAGTACATCTATTGATAGATGAAACACTACAAGCTCTGCATAGTCATCATAAATAACAACACGCCAGCTTGCAGCAAGAGAGAGAGAGAAAGAGAGAGTCGGTTCTCATCCTGGTCTCTGCAGGTCTGGGATCTGCGTACGAGCACGCTGGATGCTCGCGCTTGCCCTCAGGAGCCGGCTGGTTTTTATGTACGATTCTTAGAGCATTCGACATGGGAATTTTTGGAGTAAACCTATTTCGGTCCGAGCCAACATTATCAGTTACAGGATTTTTTCCCCCTGATTTTCCACTCAATGGACTGTGCTTTCTACTCAATGAATCAAGGCACGGAAAACAGAAAGAGAGCAAGAGACAGAAAGAGAGGAAGTAGCCGATGTTTATTAGATACACAGATCAAGATCTTCAGGAAGGACTGTTTAGTTTAAAGCATCCTATTATTATGAACTGAAAAAAAAATATTTGGATACTTACGCCACACATAAACATGTATAAATACCACTGCATTAGACATGCAAATAGCAACCCAAGTGGCATTTGTTTTTAACAAAGATGTATACACAAAAGTTACATTAAGGAGATATTTCTACCTGATTTTTCTCTTAAATAACACTTTTGTTTGAATAAAATGTGTTCAGTGTATTATATTTACAATATTTTACATTAATCAATGTCATGAATATTATTTTTATGAACTTTAAATTTAATTTTTGAAGACTTTATTATAGAGCATAAAATATTATATTATATATGCATTGTGTGCATTATTATAGAGATGTGATATCAATATCAAGTTTTGACATGCCATGTGACACTCAAAGTAACATTTTGTTACTTTTTTGTAATTATGATTTTGTTTTGCTTTAGTAATAATCAAAAGAATAGACAAAAAAGGTGATTAAAAATTTTGACTAGTCACAACATTATGCATGTTCATATTTTAATTTAAGATAACAAAAACAGATTTAATGCATTTAATTCATAATTATTAGTAAGTCTCTCAAATGCAAAAACTGCTGATACATTAATATTAAGCATCAATTAATCAATTAATTTAGATTTTTACACATAAAGGATGTTTTTAGGTTACCATTTTTTCAGTGTATAATATTTACAATATATTACATTAATCAATGTCATGAATATTATTTTTTTATGAACTTTTAAATGTAATCATTCATTTTTTAAAGACTGCATTATTACAGAGATGTGATATCAATATCAAATTTTGAAATGCCATGTGACACTCAAAGTAACAACATTTTGTTACTTTTTTGTAATTATTATGATTTTTTTGCTTTATTAATAATCGAAAGAATAGACAAAAAAGTGATTACAAATTTTGACTAGTCACAACAACATTATGCATGTTCATATTTTTAATTTAAAGTAAAAAAAATCAGATTTAATTCATAATTATTAGTAAGTCTCTCAAATGCAAAAACAGTTAATTTCAGAAGCTGCTGATACATTAATATTAAGCATCAATTAATTTAATGTTTACACATAAAGCATGTTTTTAGCTTACCATTTTTTTCAGTCTATAATATTTACAATATATTACATTAATCAATGTCATGAATATTATTTTTTAAATATTTTCTCTAAATTTAATTATTAAGTTTTTAAAGACTTTGTGCTTAATACAGAGATGTTTTAAAGAAACTAGCAATAATGACATTAGAGCAACATTATAATTTAATTCATTCAGTGATTCAGTTTAACCTGTTTTTTTTTTTTTAATGAACCAATTCAAAAACATTCAATTATTGAACAATTTATTTGCATTTTAATTTTATATATTGCAGTTCCTAAATTAAAATGCTTCAGTAAAAATATACAGTACTAGATTTTTACTGTTTACTGTTTATTTTTACTGTTTGCTTTCAAACATTTTGTCTGTAATTGGCTAAAATAGTTGTTTGGTCAAAATTATGGCTTAAAAACATTTCAAACTGTTCAAATAGAGCAAACAGATTTTTACAAAGTTTATAAGCAGCAGGTATAATAATATTTAAAATGAAGACAAAAATACTGACTTCCGAACTGACGTCATACATGATAAATAAATATAAAGGTAGTTTGTTTGCAGACACCATTTGCTATAAAATTCAGGCTTAAGTGAGCAAATACTTTTCAGGGCCACTGTACATGCAAACCCAGAAGAAAAGCCTTGCATTACGGACTCTAACTACGTGAGAATTAATACTCTTTAAATAATTTAGCATGTGCTTCTGTTCGTCAGGGCTTTGGGGATATCGAACACGCTTAAATCAGGCCTTTGTTTCTGCTTTTTGTTTTAGTGAGAGGTGACACATTGATACAGTGGGTGACAATCCATCTCTCTCTCTGTCTCTCGCTCTCTTTGTGTCCTCCAGCACGGAATTAAAAGCTCTAATTCACAGTGACACCAAAGGTAGATCAGGTCTAATCTGGTGCTTTAAAACCTAACAACCCTCAAAACTTTATAAATTTTGCATTAGGGGATGTTCAACCCTGTCCATTTCAATCTCACTCACTCTGTTTCTCTTTCCGAGGCGGATGGCATTGTTGTTGTTAAGTGCTGTTTCGGTGACAGCCGGCACACATCAGTCAGAAATGACTAGCGAGCTGGATCCAAGGGCCTGGATGGTGATCAGGTCACAGCACTGGGACCTGTTCTCCCGTCCCCTGAGATGACCTGGCCGCTGACTCCAACAGATAACAGCCAAGTTCAGTCACTTGAAGTAATCCTTTAGTGACTAAAATGACTGGAATGACAAAATAGGAGAACGTGATTTACACTTTCCGACATCAATAAAAGCGGATATCGAGGGTGTTCTACTGAAGGGACAGAAGTGGAAAAAGGCTTGGAAAGTGCCGCGCTGTTGAAGGAGAGACACCGGATGGAAAGGCAGAGAGCGTGAAAACTGCGCTTTTCATTGTGTTGGGAAGAGCGGAATCTTTCAGCCTCTCTAACAGGATTTGGTCACCTGATCTGTTAATTAATTTAACATTTCCTGAAGCAACCCGGGACCCATAATGGAGCTACTGTTTAAACTGGAGCCTATACTACTTGTGATATCAATGTCAAATTTTGACATGTGATGTGACAAGTTATACTTGAAGTAACAACATTCTGGTTTAATAACTGAAAGAATAGACAAAAATGAGTGAACAAAAAAGGCATTTTTGACTAGTCACAGCACCAAAATAGGCAAGTTCGTATTTTTCATTTAAGATAAAAGAAAACTAATTTTATCCATTGAATTCTTAAATGTTAATAAGTCTCTTAAATGCAAAAAACATTTATTTCTGTATATGCTGATACATTAAACTGAATATATCAGATGATTTGTGATTTGTAATTAATTGAAAAAAACAGACAAAAAATATTCTGTTACAACACAGAACCATTTAAAATAAACTAGTGAACAAAAAAGGTGATTATAAATGGTGAGTAGTCAGCACCAAAATACGCATGTTCATATTTTCAATTTAACATTAAAAAATGCATTTAATTTAATGCATTAAATTCATAAATATTAGTGCAAATGTACAAAATGTGGTTTATTTCTGAAGCTACTAATACATAAAACTGAATTTATCAGATGATTTATGATTTAATATTAAATGGGAAAAAAATAGACAAAAAAAAAACAAAACAAATCTGTTAACACCAAAGGACCATTTAAACTAGTGAGCAAAAATGGTGACCAGTCATGGCACCAAAATGGATGTTCATATTTTTATTTTAAGAATAAAAAAAATAATTTAATGCATTGAATTCATAAATATTAGTTAGTTTCTCAAATGCAAAACTGTTTTTTTTAGAAGCTGTATTAATGCAATACATTAATATTGAACATATCAGATGATTATGATAAAAAATAGATGCAAAAATACTTTTACACCACAGGACCATTTAAAATTAATTAGTAAACAAAAAGGTGATTAAAAAATGGTGACTAGTCACGGCACCAAAATATCCATGTTCATAATTTTAAGATTTAAAAAAAAAAAAAAAAAACTTATTTAATGCATTGAATTCATAAATATTAGTAAGTCTCTCAAATGCAAAAATGGTTTATTTCAGAAGCTGCTGATGCATTAATATTGAACATATCAGAAGATTTATGATTCAGTGTTAATCGAAAAAATAGACTGAAAAAATTCTGTTAGACCACAGGACCATTTAAAATGAATTAGTGAATAAAAAAAGGTGATTAAAATGTGGAATGGAGCTAAAAAAAACAGTAAAACCTTTCTCATATATATTTAAAACAAACTCTTCGTTTATGTTTATTTTTCAGAAGCTGAAATTGCATATATCCGTGTGTAACCAAAAGTAAATAAGCTGTGTGTAAATAAGTAAAACCGCAGTCAGTTTGACTTGTGTAATTAAAGTAACTGGTTAATAACTAGGTACTAAACCCTAACCCATGTAGTTACCTTACATTATCAAATGCTTAGTGCAATGTAAGTGCATGTACTGTAAATTAAAATGCAACCATATAAACTGTACAAATTTCCAAAATCATGTTGACGTAAAATCAAGTTTCACAGAGGAAAGCTCTTGTAATTTTTGGTCTCGTTTGCCAGATCTAAGTGTAACGCTGTTAACGTTGTGTGGGTGTATTTATGCATCTCGGCAAATGAGTAACATATGATGAACGTGCACACTACGCAGTGACAAACAGTTAGTTGTCTGCCAATGTCATGACTCACCAATGAAACACATCACTTGCATTCCCATGCATTCAGAACAATTACGAAACGGTGAGTGATTCTGAGACAATGACACTATGTGCATGAAACATCTGCTCCAGGCGTGACACGTCGTATCACAACAAACAGGAAACAGACGGTTGCAGTCATCTAGGCCTGTATAGTGGAGGTTGGGGTTAGTTGTCACACATTTTACTCCAGTGAGGGCGGGTTGGATTTTGAAGGTCAGTATGAATGAGATATTACTTTGTGTAGGCTTGCTTTTCCGTGTGACAACTAGCCCCGGTCTCTCTCAACCTTACGAAAGACAACTTCTTTTATTTCCCTCTTCATTTTATGTACTTATTAATCACTGTCTGAAGAATCCCGTTAAACACGCGCGCTGGAAATAAAAGCTCATACGGCGGTAGAAGAAAATGTTGTTTATCCCGAGAAAGAATGAATTTTCCTAATGTTTCGAATGACACTTATCACTTGCATTGCGAGAATCTGATGCAACAATTTAACTGAAAGCCTGAAATTACTTTCACCATAAAAGACTGAAACACACAGTCCTTAAATTGAATTATAGGTTCATTTCGAAAGGCCTCCCTGGAGTATCAGACAGTGGCAAAAATTACTAGCCATAATTTGAAAATATTTAGACGCCTTAAATGAATTGTTTTTTATGCATGACTTTACCGGCAGCGAAAGAGAAATTGTACTTCCTTACACAGTATGTTCATTTAAGGGAAAATATTGAGGTCAAAATCTCTGCAGACTGCAGTTTGCAGAGCAAGATGAAACAGCGGTCCCCTGACGATAAAAGGTGGAAACTATGATAAATAAAATATTATGGAGATGGCTCTCTAATATTGCATTGTCACAATCAATTTCCTATTACCCTTCTCAATTTTGATATGGAGTGTATTATTCGCTGCTGAAATTCACTTTATAAAGCCAGAGACTCCAGTTTACATATAAACTGCTCCTGTTTCTTCTCGGGGCCCCGAGAATGAAAAGCCCATGGCTATGAGGAATGAATTGCGCATTTGAGATGCAATTAGGTTAGCATGTATACGGCGAAGCGCAATCCTTCTCGCCGCCGCTCTTTCTGCCGTCGCAGCGCTTGTCACAGGAAGTGAACTACAGCCGGAACCAAATTGAATCAAATCAGCTAGCGGCCCCCCGATTAAACGAGCGAAAGCCAACAAAATGATTGTCATATTTTTCCAGAGCGGCGCGCCGATCTAAAAAGAGATCATTTTTAATAACGGCAAATCGCGGGGTGCGTATTAGTATGTTAAACAGCGAAACGTGTTGGCATTGAGATGAACTGTTTCCACTTACAAGACGTGACATGCTGTAAACTCTTAGCGGGTTTCTCTCGCACTCTTCCCTTCCTGAATGACATCATTAGCGTGAGGAGAGAGACCCTGTTAGGACGGAACGCTGACAGGAAGTGTGCGCACACCGATGTGACGGCAGTTAATTACTCTGTTGGCACCTCTTTCTCGGAGCGAAAAATGAGGGAAATGGGGGTCACGTTTTTCACAAACGGAGAAGAGCGGTGTTTAATGACGTGACACCTGGTTTAATGTAGTATGCAAGAAGGTGACAGAGAGAAAGACAGAGAGAGAGAGTCAGAGGCTGCCGACGGATTCAGAAATGTACAGCACGTGCAAATGAAGTCGCGGAAAAGGCTGGAAAAGAGGGTGTCGTGGAGAAACTGGGAAGCGACGCTGAAGGATTCAAGGTGCGAAAAAGAGAGATATGAGGAGACGCACCACACGCACACATCAGTTCGCTCGGTCCTTTGGTTTGGTAAAGTACAAATTAAGTGACAAAGATCAGACGGGTCAGATCCACGGTGTGAAAAAAGCTAAATCTACATCTTAGAATCGGAAGGTGACAATAAAGAAGAGAACAGATTTGAAGTCTTTAAAAGTACAGCTCTGAATTGACAGTATCACAAGAAAAGACCATGTACCCTTACAAAAATCAACCATTTTACTTCAAATTAAACCAAAAAACACAGTTAGTTCAACCATACACTAACCATTGTTTATCCATGATAAAACTGTATTTATAAACATGGTAGTCAACACAATAAAAAAAACACATGGTTTTTATTATAATAAAACCATCTCAGATGTACTTGAATGCACTAAAAAATACTTAAATATAAGCAAGTACATGTGTAGTACATTCTTATTTTTTTGTGCTAAATAAAACTGTTAAACTTATACACTATAAATTTACTAATTAAAAGCATATTTCTACTTCAGTAGTACTTCAGTGCAATTGCAAAAGTATACTAAATACCACTGATATTTAAATTCATTTTTAGTACATTGAAATAAAGTGTACTTACGCAAAAATATACAGAGGACTTTTATTAGTGTATTTCTTGAAAGTGTGCTTTGAATGATTTAAAAATGAGTTCAATGGTAGTACACTTTTATATAGTTATTCTCAGTGTTCGGGGTAACACATTACAAGTATGTAATCAGATTACTTTTTCAAGTAACTAGTAAAGTAACGCATTACTTTTTAATTTACAAGAAAATATCAGTTACTTTTGGTGTGAAAGGGCTTTTACATTTGTCAAAAATAGAACTTTTTATATTAAAACAAACAAGCAAGCCCTGCCCAGATTTAGAAAGTAAAGCAAAAGTAATGCAACGCATTACTTTCCATAAAAAGTAACTAAGTAACGTAATTAGTTACAAAATTGTAATGCGTTACTTTTAAAAGTAACGTTCCCCAACACTGGTTATTCTAAGTTTAAATTTAATTGATGTAATAGTTATAAGTAAATTATGTCAGGAAGTACAAAAAGAATCATTTTTAGTATACTAAGTACAAAAGTGTACTTAGTGCGCAAAAATAGAGCGCTTTAAGTACATTAAGGAAGTGTACTTCAATAAAGTGTATTTTACTGCACTTTTTTTTTCACCTGGGATGCCCAGGTGCACTTCCATAATTTAAGTGCTCTATTTTCACACACTAATTTTGTACTTCACATACTTAAATTATTCTTTAGAATCTTAAGAACATCTAAGTGTGCTCAAATGTGCTATTTGGAGACTAAATGAATATGAACTAAAATGTACTTTTAACATATCTCTATATTAAAAAATGTATTTAGTTATCATTTGTAGTACACTTGAGTGTAGTAGTGTATGGAAGATGGGTTTAAGTGTACTACAAGTGGTAACTAAATACTATCTCTGTATTTTTTTTTTAAAAAAGTATGTTAAAAGCACATTTTAGTTCATAATTATGGTTGTCTCAAAATAGCACATTTAGATATTCTTAAGATTATCTTAAAGAATAATTTTTAGTATATTAAGTACAAAATCAGTGCCTGAAAATGAAGCACTTTAAGTACATTGCGGAAGTGCACTTTATTTTCACCTGGGATGGTTCATTTTCATAAGAGTAGGCTAATGTATAATATGAAAAAGTATAAATTGATTGGTAGTTAGTTGCATAACCTTCCCATTAACATTTTTAAAAACAAAGTTTTAAGGTAAAAAAGTGTTTATCTAAGTATAACTGAATATAATTTTTGCCTAGTTTTTCAACATTCTTAATCATATTTTAACTTTCACCACTGGTCTTTAAGTGAGATAAATGCAAGTATTCAATATAGCCTGCATTATAAGGACACAAAATCTGCATGCATAATAAAATTATAAACAAAATGCATTTTAGACGAAGTATAGCATGTCACATTGCAATACATCAACTTTCCAAAAGTATTTAACTACACGTAAGAAAAACAAGATCGATACCATTAAGTGCAGTGAATTTAATTTGGCTATATTTTAGTGTTTATTATATTTGTTAGAATATAGAAAGCCTTAAGCGTAATTTAAGCTCAGAGAGTGTTCAATCGACACACTAAATCACTAAAACATATTAAAGTTTTTATATCACTGTGAAACAACTTGGAACATTTCCTGAAGCATTTTCATTAACTATATATGTTCGGACGAGTATTTTATTTTTCTCCATCTGTCAGTACAAGCCGCCTTATCAGTGCCGTAAATCTAACATATATCCTTTACCCACAATTCCCCCACGCCGTGGGTCATTTGACTTCAGGGCTGGAAAAGAAAACGAAATGTGAGTCATTGCAAGAAAAAAAAAATAAGAGCGAAACAAAGAGCAGGGCGGTTCATATTTTGTGACAGGCCCTTTCCACATGAAGTGCTGGGGTTGTGTGGAGGAATTATGACAGACTGGTTTTCACAGCTCCACCGAAGCCCACAGAGTCCTGCCAAGTGCTAAGAGCTGCCAGCAACGGTGACCTTTTAATACGACACAAAGACCACGGCACACAGGGTCAGCTTTCCACGGACAAGGCAAGGGGAAGGATAGAGGACGAGAAGAGAGAGAAAGAGAAAGAAAGAGAGCGAGGCCTTTACCAGGCTCTTTTAATGTTCAGTCATCCACAAACTCATAAAAAGGCCTTTATTTTATTCTAAAGGAAAAACTAATAGGAAATAAATTTTGAAATGTCATGTTTCACTAGGATTTGTGTTTAAAACGGTGGTTGGCCAGTGGCTCGATCAGTTGGTAGCGAATGCAGTCAGTTAACTTCCTCTTCAAGAGGAAACTAGATATATCTGAACTCATTCAGGGATTTAGGGAGCCGAAAGCTCTGTGTATGTGTGTGTGTCTACTGCATGCGTAAGAAACAGCTAGTAGGGGGTTGTCACAATTCTTCTACTTGTGCCTGCTTGTGTAACCACTCGCTGTGACCAACCTCGTTCTTGCTCTTTCTGTCTGTCTCCCCCTGTATCCCATTAGAATGCTGTCATATACTCATTTTACAAAGGATGCCAAAATCCACCATGCGAAAGCCAAGTCACCAGGCCAGTTTTCACATTATAGGTGACTCAATACTGCTAAAACATCAGCTTTAATCAAGCCTCCGACACACTACAGGAAAAAGTGCAGACCTAACAAATTCACACATGTTAACTATTGAAATGGGGACTTGCATTGTCAATAGAACTTCGCATTCCTTCACAAATTTAATTCAGCCATTTATAAAATAAGCACACACGGTGTAATGCAATCGCAATAGAATTAAATGGGGATAAAACACTTAAATTAAAAACATTTACATGAACTCTTTCACTGAGAACTTAAACTACACAAGATGCAAAGTTACCCAAATCATATTTTTTGCTACTAAAATGACTGAACTTAGTTATTTCTCACCTGTCTAGATTTCTCTATGTAAAATGTACATGTGAAAGTTTATCAGGACAAACTTATATCAGATTATGTTATATAACCAATGCAATATCTTGCAACTGTGGTTTCAAAACACTTTGTATTTTAGTGTTTATTATTCCAGATTTAATAATTAACATCAATTAAATATATATTTGTTTATTAATGTTAATTAGCAATACTATTCATGTTTATTAATGTTGCTAATGTATACAGTCACACTTTATTTAAAGGTCCAGTTCTCGCTTTTTTAACAAACCTACAGCTTTTGCCTCAATAAACTCCTAATTTGCTGCTTATTAACATTTAGTAAGGTAAGTTAGTTGTTAAAAAATAAGTTCACTTCCACAACAAAAATTTACAAATACTGTACTCACCCCCTTGTCATCCAAGATGTTTATGTCTTTCTTTCTTAAGCCATAAAGAAAGTATGTTTTTTGAGGAAAACATTTCAGGATTTCTCTCCATGTAACTTAATGGACTTCTATACCCCCAAATTTGAACTTCCAAAATGCAGTTTAAATGCAGCTTCAAAGGGCTCTAAACGATCCCAGCTGAGAAAAAAGGGTGTTATCTAGCGAAACGATTGGTCATTTTCTAAAAAAATTTACAATTTGTATACTTTTTAACCTCAAACGCTCATCTTGTCTTGCTTTGTGTGAACTTTTTTCTGGTCATGACAGTTAGGGTATGTCTAAAAACTCCCGTCTCATTTTCTCCTCCAACTTAAAAATGGTCCTACATCGCTGTTTTGCCTTTTTTTGTAAAGGGTGTTTGATCTTCTTTGCATGTTCACTTTGTAAACTCTGGGTTGGTACTTCTGCAGCGATGTAGGATGATTTTAAAGTTGGAGGAGAAAATAAGATGGGAGTTTTTAGACGTACCCTAACAGTCATGACCGTCAAACAGAGCTAGACAAGACAAGCATTTAAGGTTAAACTGTATGTAAACTGTATTTAAAACAAACAAACAAACAATCAAAAAACGATCATTTCGCTAGACACTTCTTCCTCGGCTAGGATTGTTTAGAGCCATTTGAAGCTGCATTTAAACAGCATTTTGGAAGTTCAAATTTGGGTGCACCACAGAAGTCCATTACATGGAGAGAAATCCAGAAATGTTTTCGTCAAATTTCTTTACGACTAAAGAAAGACATGAACATCTTGGATGACAAGGGGGTGAGTACATTATCTGTAAATTTTTGTTCTGGAGATTAACTAATCCTTTAAATTCAGGTATTGGGTAGGATTAGGGATGTACAATATGGTCATACACAATAGGTGCTTTATAAGTACTAATAAACAGCCAATATGTTAATAATAGGCGTGCTAATAAGTAACTAGATAATAATGAGAATTGTTTCCTATACCATTTATACTAATCCTACCAATAGCTGACCTAAATTATAGCTTTTGTTTTTCTTTGCTACTAAAATGACTAAACTAAAAGTTATTTTTCACCTGTCTAGATTTCTCAATGTAAAATTCAGTTTCTTAAATTCTTGAGTATATATGAAGGTTTATGAGAACAAACTTAGAATCAGAATATTTTATATAACCAATTTTCAAAACCAGTTTCAAAACAGTGTTTATTTTTCCAGATTTAATAATTATCATCAATTAAATATGTATTTGTTTATTGATGTTAATTATTAATACTATTCATGTTTATTAATGTTGCTAATTTATACTAATCCTACCCATAGTTGCCCTAAAATATAGCTTCTGGCCCTTTAAGAAGGGTATACTTTTAATTGAAGTTGAAATTAAAAATTAAAATTAAACTAATTTAATTTATTTTAAAATTGTTTAGTTTTTAAGCCACGTTTCCTTGTTAAGCACAAATGGCAGGGCATGTCAAAACTTCTCCCGGGCCCCCAAAT
Source organism: Labeo calbasu (assembly GCA_019740295.1). Lineage (NCBI taxonomy): Eukaryota > Metazoa > Chordata > Actinopteri > Cypriniformes > Cyprinidae > Labeo > Labeo calbasu. The sequence continues at coordinate 13,382 of JAHKKF010535668.1, read as the reverse complement.
CTCCTCAGACCCCAGAGGGTTAATATGAACAGATATTTCAGAAATATCCACAAATCTAAAAACCGTAATTTATCAATAGACAAGCTCTATAACATTGTGTTTTCTGTATTCTATATTTCACTGTCAATTTAATGCATGCTTTCTATGATTTTCCCATTTGTATCATCTATTGTGAAGGTGTTGGGAATGTAAAATGAATGTGTGATGTTGGACACACAGTTGTACTGTTACGTCAGAGGAGAGCAGGTGGCTTCCTTGCATCTATTTAGCATAAGCACCCGACTAGCATACACACACACACGCACGTGATTCTCTGTCAGCACGGGCCCCTGAGGCAGATGTGGCCCCACATGCAGGCGGCTTCAAAAAATGGCCCCGAAATCAAATGCTGCTGCTCCACGTCCCCGTTCAACCCGACCAGATCGGCTGTCACTCCTGACATCGCTTGTCAGAAGTTCTCCTTCACTGCTCATGGACAACATGGGGGTCAAAAGAGCAAGTACAACGGGCCAAACCATCCTTCTTTTTTTCTTTCTCCTCTCAGCAGACACTGAACTCAGAAATGACAGGAGAGGCTGGGTTAAAACTAGCTGCCAGAAAAACAAACGCTGCAGAACAAGTGAAGGGAAGGAGAAAAAGTAACTCGCTTCCATTGTCATTTCTGTAACGGGGGATGTCAGGAACGCTGGGATTGTGCTCTGACAGCCAGGGACGCAAAAGGCCAAAAGTGTCCCTAACACCACACCGGGGTGGGAGCGAATGCTTAACTTTGGCTTTGTGAGCAAAAGTCACATGTATCTTGAATATATTAAAACTGCCGTTCTCGACTGGATTTGCTTCAGGAGATTTTACTTTGGACATCAAGTTCAGGCGACCCAACACTGCACTGGATTTGTTTATTGTGTGAAATTGAATTTCAATGGTTTCATGCTCTCAGCAGCCAGTAATTCACCGCACAAAACTCATTGTGGTCGGCACAAACCATATTTATGCTCACTGCAAGTGAACCTATATTTAATGTAGTCTGGTTTCTTTTTAGCTTGCATGGTTTTGTTCATGGTTTTTCGAGGATGAGGGCACATCTGTCCATGCTGTCATCTGTCTGATTTGACTAATTTGCTTCTACCAAGTGCCACATTGAAATACAGTAGACTTTGATGGGATGCATGACCTTTGACAACAACATATATGTGACCCTGGACCACAAAGCCACTACATTTTTTTTAAAATTGAGATCTGAATAAATAAGCTTTCCACTGATGTATGGTTTGTTAGGACAGGACAATATTTGACTGAGATGCAGCTATTTGAAAATATGGAATCTGAGAGTACAAAAAATTCAAAATATTGAGAAAATTGCCTTTAAAGTTGTTGCAAATTACTAATAAAAATATTAAGTTCTTATATATTTATGGAAACTTACATATCTTAATGGAACATGATGTTTACTTAATATCTTAATGATTTTTGGCATAAAAGAAAAATAATTCATTGTTTTTTTGGCTATTACTACAAATATACCTGTGTTACTTAAGACTGGATTTGTGGTCCAGGGTCGCATATGAGAAGCAGATTCATCAGCTGAGAATCACAATATTACAATTCATAATATACAGTTATACATTTAAATGCATTTAAAAAAAAAAATTAATACTGTGACCCTGGACCACAAAACCAGTATGGATCAAAATTATTGATTTTTCTTTTATGGCAAAAATCAATATAGGATATTAAGTGAAGATCATGTTCTATGAAGATATTTTGTACATTTTTTACAATAAATATATCAAAACTTCATTTTTTATTAGTAATATGCATTGCTAAGAACTTCATTTGGTCAAATTTAAAGGCGATTTTCTCAAGATTTAGATTTTTTTGCACCCTCAGATTTCAGAATTTCAAATATCTCGGCCAAATATTGTCCTATCCTAACAAACCATGCATCAGTTGAAATCTTATTTATTCAGATGATGTATAATTCTCATTTATACAATAAAAAAAAAAAAAATAATAAAACTTATGACCTTTTCGTAGTCAAGGTTCACAAATTCTGTTTCAAATCTGCGAATGATATCAATGTTTTGCACAGAGTGACTAATTCAATGATTTTTGAAAAAAGGCGCCACCTACATGCGCAATGGTACACTGCAGAAGCAGACACTAAATGAACAGACTCAAATGATTCGAATCACTGGAATGAATCAAAATCTGAATCCGTGTTCTTCTTCGCTGGTCATGACAGCTAAAAAGCGCCTCTGGCTGTGTGTATGAATGATAATAAGAGAGTTTCAAACGAGGTTACGTTAGGACCTATAAAATACGTCAAACACTAAATTCAGCACAATTTTATGGAAAATGGACAACAATGATGATGTAAAATATAAACATACAAGCATCCAATAATATTTTTCGGACGAAAGGCCCTAAAGGATCAAAAACCTCCACTGAAACGCATGACTAAACAGGTATGTAAGTTACATCTATATTTCATTTTAAAATCCCCACATTTCTAAGCTGAGTTCTTATACTTTCTCACTAATGTATGTAGAAACAAACAGAACCGCTAACGCACTGAAGCGACGTACATTATCGGTGACGTCACATACAGTGCGCGGGCTTTTGGTTAATGTTAGCTAACAGGAATTGTAAGCAAACAATCAATTTCTAGCGGGTAAGTCTTGATATACATTTTGTCTTTATTGACAAATATCCATTTAAGTCCGTTTAACTGTAAAATATTACAGAATAAAATTATTTTGAAATGCTATTTGACTTAAACAACAACATGGATTACAAACACATATGTAAAAACATATTAGGTACAGTGAAAGTTTATTAGTTTATATTATTCTGCCAGTATGTGTGACCTTAGGTACATAAAAAAGTAATTTCAAAAGTAAATAAAGTTATATTTTGATGAAAGATTGTGAATGATAAATGTAACCCTGGATCACAAAACCACAGTCATAAGGGTCAGTTTTTCAAAATTGAGATTTATACATTATCTGAATAAATAAGCTTTCCACTGATGTATGTTTTAATTTGTTTTGATAGGACAGTATTTGGCCTACAACTATTTAAAAATCTGGAATCTGAGGGTGCAAAAAAATCAAAATATTAAGAAAAATTGTCCAAATTAAGTTCTAAGCAATGCATATTACTTATCAAAAATTAGGTTTTTATATATTTATGGTAGGAAATTTACAAAATATCTTCATGGAACATGATCTTTACTTACTGTTTTAATGATTTTTGCCATTAAAAAAATCGAGGATTTTGACCCATACAATGTATTTTTGGAAATTGCTACAAATATAGCAGTTCTGTTTAAGACAGGTTTTGTGGTCCAGGGTCACTTTGCACTGATAGTTTGATTTCATGTTGGTTGAAAAAAGTTTTGAGCTATTCTGTCAGTGTGACGTTTTATAAATTTCATTTTACCCCGAGTTCATGTGCTATCTATTTGCTTTATACAATTATTTTTTGGCTTTGCTTCTTTCTTTCTATCCAGTGTGTCAAGATTGATTAGCTTGCACTTTTTCCTCTCCTCTCTGCTTATGTGGGATAAAGTCACACCCTGAGCAGTTGACCCCAGATCTCGACGTGTTGACACCTCTGTTCTATTCATGAGGTTCAATTAGATTCAAGCGCACCACAGGCCTGGCAAACAAGGGGCCGGTCGGACGAGACGGGCCCCATATCAAACATGCTCCTCAGGCTGAAGAGTGGGTAAATGTCAGAGGGGAAAGTGTTCCCGGATAACCTGCACGCACATTCGCCAGTCTAATTAACCCAGAGCCGGAGAACGAGGGGGGAGGGAAGGATATGACAAAAGAGCCGTGATGACTTACATCAGCGGTACATCTGCTACTCTACACATTTGCCTTCTAGGGACGCTGGTAATGTCAAACTCAAATAGCAAAAAAAGATAGAGGGGTGTTTGAGAAAGAGGCCCAACAGGGTTCAAATATAACCATGTAATCATCATTTTCATTGAAGCTGGCAAATAAATTGTTGATCAAATTATAAGAATAATACAACTTAAATATTATTTTTTTATTTTGGTTATTCGAATAGCATGTAAAAAAACATCCCTAATTCAGATGTGCATGAAAGTTGCTTCCGCTGCAACTTTGGACAGAAAATTTCTTCCACTTTCTAGGCCCTGTTCGAGGCCGAAAACCCGTCCAGAGCAAGTGCATCACTCACAGATTGATAAACATCCAGTAGTTTCTTAAACGGCCACTGTATGCATTTCTCCAAGGCGCTGAGGGATTTGACGGGGCAGCGCTGACACTCCGTCTTTCATTCTCTCTTTCCATCATAGCTGTGAACTCCACCTCTCGCTCGCGCGTCTAGTTTTTTATGATATTAGATTCATGATAGTTGTCAGGCCTATTCTGAGTGTAGCTTTTTTTCTGTCTAATATATATAAGGTTATGTGACATCACCACTTTTGATATATTCGATTTTCTTTTGATCGTTTCGGGTGGAGGGTGTCAGGTTTTTTGCCGCCCGGCGCTTGACACACTTTGTGCAGGGGGCAGAAGGCTCGGCACTCGCTCTCCTTTTGCTCTTGTCCATCGGAAAAAAAGAGGAGGGGGCAAATTAAACTGTCAAAAATGGAATTGTTCTGTCATCAGCATACCTTCAGCCTCACTTGTGTTGCAGCATCAAGCATGTTTCTAATTCTGCATCTTTTGCACTTGAATTTTCAGAGGGAGGCGAGCGGTGGATGCGCGATGGACTGTACGTGATGCCGGAAGAGAGTCAGACGTGAAGATCCGTGAATGACAGCCGGGATTAGTTCGAGGAGGAAAGGACTTGTAGCCGCAGGTCACGACCCTTCGCACCAGGTTAACCCGATGATCCTTTTCAAGATAGAGAAATAAGCGTTCCTGTGGGAAGAATCAGGCTTGGTTAATCATTTAAAAATCGTTAACACATGATAGAAGGGTTAAAAAGGTTTTCCAGGCCTAAAATATATGAAATTTAGATGTGCTTATTAAAGAAAAATCACATTCTCATTCACACTCTTTAGTGGTCCAAATTCTCAGGTCAGGTCAGACAAATATTAAATCTTTTATTTAAAAAAAAGACATTTATTTTTGTTGTCAACTATAAAATATTTTATAAAAAATAATAAAAATTATATTAAAACTTTCCCTCTAATCTATTTCTTTAGAAAGCAATGAATACTTTTCATAAAAACACTAAGAAAAAATATTTCATATCTATCTATCTATCTATCTATCTATCTATCTATCTATCTATCTATCTATCTATCTATCTATCTATCTATCTATATGTCGATAATATATGACTATTTTTTCATAAAAAATACAAAGGAAAAAAATTATTAAAAATTCAAAAATTGTATGTATCTATCTATTAATAATATAAAATACAAAGAAAAATATATATATATAATTATGAAATGTTATCTATCTATCTATAGTATATGACTACTTTTTCATAAAAATACACAGAAAAAATATTAAAAATTCAAATAATTTTATGTATCTATCTATTGATAATATATGACTACTTTTTCTTAAAAATGCGAAGAAAAAGCATAAAATATGACGTTATCTATCTATCTATCTATCTATCTATCTATCTATCTATCTATCTATCTATCTATCTATCTATTGATCAATAGATTGAAGTAATATGTAAGACTACTTTTTCATAAAAATAAGAAGAAAAAGATTAAAAAAATTCAAAAATTATATTATGGATATCTATCTATCTATCTATCTATCTATCTATCTATCTATCTATCTATCTATCTATCTATCTGTCTATCTGTCTATCTGTCTGTCTGTTTTATTTGCTATAAAACAAATACTACTTTTTCATAAAAATACTAAAATAAAATTATAATAACACTCTTAAAAATAGAAAACATTGTTAAAACATTTTATAATATTAATTAATATTTATTAATATTGTAATATTGCAAAACAACAACAACAAATAAATAAAAAATAACCAAATTGTTTTGATTTTTTTTTTTTTTAAGTAAATCTAAAAAAATTGCATTGTGTTAAAATTAGTCTTGCACAATTTTTTTTGTCCAAACACATTAATCTGTTTTAAGGAAGTTTAGATATTATTTGGAAACACAATGCATGAGTAATGAGAACTTGGGGGGAAATGTGCTTAATTAATGTGCGAAAAAACTTAATTGTCTTTTCGTGAGACTCGCCCAATCATTACTCTCATAAGACACATGATCCAACCTCAAACACCGCAAACCGCAGTCTAATAAAGACACGTCCATCCATTGTTCCACAGCAGCTGACCTGGACAGGGAACGCGTCCTCTCAGGAGCTCCTGTCCCTGCGCTAACAGACAGCGTTAATGACACCAGATTTGTGGGGCGCATAAAGAACGTCGTGAATAGTGAGGAAGGCAGGCATGTTGCTTTAAGTCTTGCCCGTGTCAGCAGCACAATTGCTTTACAAATCCCACCGTGAAGACCTCCGTATTACGCTCTCCGTACGGCCCACCCCACAGGCTCACACCTTGATTACTCTTAAGGGAAGGTAATCTTCAACATACACAAATACCAGCAGTCAAACCCAAAGCTAAGACCTGCACGCGCACTTACACACTCACTGTTGATGGGAAATTACTGTAATTCCCTCCTGAGTTTTGGGTGCAAAGGCAGTTCCCCCTCCTTTCCTAAAGCTGCTCTCCAAATCCATGTTTAGTGGCTGCTGCAGATAAGCGCTAAGCGCAGGCTGCCACTATAATTGACGCGTATCCCTCTTTAGTTGAAGGATATCGGAGAAAGGCATTATCCAGCTCTATTAGTGTTTTGTTTTAGTGGAAACTGTTATCCTGCTTCACCACGGTAAACACAGCACGCATCACCCTGGGAAAGAAAACTTTTAAATGTGTTTTTGTTGTTTATTTAATGCTTGATTTGTTCGTTTCGCTCAATGATTACCTTTTTTTTTTTTAAACTTGTTTAAGTGTTATGCTTAGAGTTGAAATTTGTTTTATACATGTATACACATTGATCCACATCACTATAAATGAACTGAATTTGCATTAAAAAATATGTAACACAAACAATGGTTAATAGTACATTATTTAAAAATGTCAGTGTTGTTGTCATAAACGAAAACAAAGAAACAAACAAAAGTTAAAAATAAAAAATATATATATTTAATAAAAAATGAAATAAAATGAGTAAGCTGAAGTATTAAAATTGCTAAAGCAATTAAACAAATTTTATTTGAAGTGGGGATAAAGTAAAACATATATATATGAATATTAGATGAAAAAAATAATTAAATAAAATAAGATTAAGTACTACAATTACTAAAACCAAAACAATAAAAAAAAATGTAAATTAAAAACTATTTTTTAATTGTTATTTGAAGTAAAGATAAGTTAAATTTTTTTTTAACAAAAAAGATAAAAAAAACTCATAATGAAAATTACAAATGAATTAAAATAAGTGTAAGTTGAAGTACTAAAATCACTAAAAGCATAACAATTAAAAAATTGTAAATTGGAATAAAGGTGATAAATAAATACAATATAAATATTAGATGAAAATTAAAATTAGAACAAAACTTTTATAAGAAACTTAACAAAAAAGATGAACATTTTTTAACTTACAAAGAAAATTAGAAATGAAAAAAGTGTTAGTTGAAGTACCAAAATTACTAAAACTGTTTTTTTAATTGTTAGTAATAATAATAAAAATTAGATAAGTTACACTTTTAAAAGAAACTTAACAAAAAAGACGAAAAACTTAAAATAACTATGAAAATTACAAATTAAATAAAATAAGTGTAAGCTGAAGTACTAAAATCACTAAAACCATAACAATTTAAAAAATTGTAAGTTGAAATAAAGGTGAGGTAAAATAAAATATAAATATCGGATGAAAATTAAAATTAGAACAAAAACTAAAAAAACTGAACAAAAAAAGATGAAAAACATTAAGCTTAATTTTTTTATATAATTGTTCTAATAAATAAATAAAATGTGTAAAATGTGTAAGTACCAAAATGACTAAAAATTAAACTATAAAAATATTAATTAAAATAAAGATGAGATAAAATAAAATATAAATATTAAATAAAAAACTTTTTTGTTAATTTCAAAACTTAAAGATGAAAAACTTAATGAAAATTAGAAATGAAATGTGTAAGTTGAAGTACCAAAATTACTAAAACTGAAACTATAAAAAACTATTAATTGAAATAAAGATGAGACAAGATAAAATATACATATTAGAAGACTTACACTTACGTTATTTCATTTTTAATTTTCATTATAAGTTTAAGTACCAAAATTACTAAAACAAAAACTAATAAAAATGACAGGCACACAACAAAATGACTAGAACTTTAGTCATTTATTAAGTTAATTACTAAAAAAAACATACTAAAACTTTATTTTTAAGTTAATTTAATGGTTAATAAAATTAAAATGAAAATTTAGTAGACAGCAAAATTTTGCTTCCCATACTCACTGAAAATTGAAAAGATCAGGGAATTTCTAAATTATGATTTTCAATCATGGAGAAGCTAAAAAGGCATGTAAATATCTATTGTAGTGTGAAAAAAATTACAGAAATGTTATTTTTATGGTTGCTAAAAATCATCCAAGTAATCATTTGACAAAATATGGCAGTTCCTGCCTTTTGCAATATCCGTCGTGCCTTAAAAGTGCTGTGTAGGTGGGCAGTTTTCCTAGGTTTTAGTACAGAGCTAATCAGTGTGATGACAGTCGTGTGAAGAAAAAAAAAAAAAAAAAAAAGTCGAGCACAGACTCAGAATTAAAATGCTTCTTGACAGTGAGAAAAATGGTGTTTCTTTAAGGCCTCTGCATTGCATCATGGGTCAGGCCCACACTGCAGGCAATATCGTCCCTGAGAGTGGCTGCATTTCAGGCTTCCCTCTGGATGATTGTGTGGTCCTGTAAAATCCGTGCAGGTCTCAAGCGGCCGGGGAAAAAAAAGAGAGAGGGAGAGAGGAGTACGATGGCGGTTTATTCGGCATACGGGCAAATGAAATCTCCAGCACGCATAGGTGAGCTCCCGCAAGACTGCGCTTGAAATTCATAGACACTGTGCATATGAGAACTCTGAAACAGAGAGGAGAGCCGGGTCGCCCGAGTCAAGAGTGTTTGGAGCCGCGCAGAGCGCTTTATTAAAGATGAATCGAAGACAAATAAAATGAATGTCAGCACACATGTTCAATTACAGCCGTTTGCTATGGTGCATTGGAGTCGAGCGGGTGCTAATCGCACTAATCGATATGTAAATTTAAAGTACACCAAACGGCACAGCCTCCTGTGACCACACGCCTATGTTTAAGCTACGTTAAAGTCATTAAACGCAGGTGTCTCTCACATGCCCGAATGCAAGTTGTGACATTTATTTGAACTCACCAGAATAGAAAGACATGAGGAGAGGAGAATAAATAAAAGTGACATTTTCACCTGGCTTGCAATATACTGAAGTTTTAATGAATCAGGAGGCTTTGTAGGTTTTGTAGAAAGGCAGAAGGATCTTGGGAGCTCGCATTAATATTATGGGATGTCGTCTCTTGACTGATGCATCGTCACGTCTCAAGAGTGAAGAGAGGAGAGGAGGAGTTTCTTTTAGAGATCAGCCAATAGGCTGCTGTTTATTATTTATTTTATATTGTTTAATCGTACAATAACTGAGCATTCATAATAATAATAATAATAACATTTATGAAAAAACTATAAAACTTGTAATGAAAATTAGAAATTAAATGAAGTAAGCATAGGTTGAAGTACTTTTTATTTTTATTATTTGAAATAAAGATGAGATCACATAAAATATAAATAATAGATGACAAACGTACACTTATTTAATTTTTAATTTTCATTGTATGTTTAAGTACTAAAATGTAAAATAAAAAATGAAGTACTAAAACTAAAAATTAATCCGAACAGAATAAAAATAATAAAAATGACAAGCACAACAAAATTACTACACATTTAGTAATCTATTAAGGTGATAACTAAAACATATTTACTAAAAAAAAACTTTATTTAATAATAACAGTTAATAACAATACGAATAATAAAACTGAAATTGAATGAAAAACTAAACATAATGAAAATTAGAAATGAAAGAAGTGTTAACATACCAAAATTGCTAAAAATAAAACAATTTTTTTGTTATAAAGATATTTTGAAATAAAGATGAGATAAAATTATAAATAGCAGATGAAAAATGTACACTTATTTTATTTAATTTCAAAACTTAACAAAAAAGATGAAAAAATTAGAAATGAAATGAGTGCAAGTCAAAGTACCAAAATTACTTAAACATTTTTTTAATCTTTCATCAAATAAAATATAAATATTAGATGAAAAACATACACTTAGTTTCATTTTCAATATAAGTTAATAATGTACTAAAAATAAATAAATAAATAAAGTACTAAAAATAAATCTGAACAGAAATATAAAAACTAATAAAAATGACAAGCACACAACAAAATTACTAAAACTTTAGTAATTTAATATGGTGATAATCAAAACTTATTTACTAAAAAAAACTTTATTTAATTTAATAGTTTTCAAAATGTTATTTTAATTATTTTTAATGCATATATATATATATATATATATATTATTTTATTTATTTATTTATTTTTCTTACTATTTCTAACTGTAATATATAAATCTGTTGTTTCGTTGCAAAGACAAAGTCAAATTAATTGTATCAGGAATTAACCAAGGTAGCTCTTGAGACATACTGATCCAAAATAAACAAGCTTAAGATAAATTTATGAAAAACAAACGACAGAACACAATTTCTCTCTCTGGTTGAAAATGAAATTATTGTTCACTCTTGTATTCTTTCTCTCACTTTTCAGACCTCTCTTTCAGAATGAGGCAGTGTATCTTGAATATGTTGTTCACAAGCACGACTTATTCTGGAGAATTAAGTGCCATGCTCTGTAGATCTGTGGTGCTCTGGGACATGTAAACCCCATTTTTTTAAAACTCCAAATTCACAATCCAGCCTGCTGACCTGCACGTTCCCTCAGCGTCCCCTTAACATGACAAGCGTCTTACTGTGAGCTTTGGTAAATCATGCAAACAAGAGCGGAGAGGGACACAGGCCTCCCCTCCGCCTTCCGAAAATTGATTTACAAACCGCAAAGGTCCCAAAAATGAACCTGCGGTGCGTCAGAGAAAACATGAGGAAGCTGCCTTATGAATGAAGAGCCACATTGAATGCTTGAGTCTTTATGTCCAAACTAACGAGCATCCGACCCGCAATAAACCTATCTAATTCAAAGAAATGATCCGGATTCAGTAGTCTTAAACTCTATTTACATCATATGTGACATGCTGTTTATTATCACAGAAAATAGTTTGTTCGTTTGTCAAAATCTATGAAGCAAGCATCGTAACTGGTTGTATATTTGTTAAAGTTCTTATTAATTCTGTGTTATTTTAGATGCAACTATTTTTTAGGTGGATGAACCAGCATGTGTTGAATGACGTGGTCCTGACAGGAATTGAAAATTCAATATAACTTTACATAGACGATGTCATTAAGCGATTTTTATCACACTAGTGTATATTGTTTAATTCCTGTGGCTATTGCATTAGCTTGCCTAATAGACCTTCATTGTAAGTAGTGATGCATCAAAATGATTTGGTGCAATAAGGTTTGAGGAACTGAACTCAGTAATTAATGATTTCGGTCCTCCAAATTGAAATTTTGATTGTGAATGCATTATTGTATATTGTATATTATCTTAAAGGCATGTCCTAGATGCTGTCAGTAGAGCTTAACATGCTTTGAACCTGCAAATTTCCTTTAAGTAGTCTTTTGACTGCAAGGCTGAATGGCAGAAAAAGAGGAGAAAGTTAGAAGGAAAGAAAGTCGACAACAAAGCCAATCCCAGCTCTGTAACGCTAACAAAAGCTCACATCATTGATATGCTTGAACATATTTTACATTGGTACAACACATTTGATACGCGCCGCTCCTATTTTAGTCACATTTTAAGACGGCTTTTGTACGTTTCTTCCTTTACAAGCCCGCCAGAGCGCCTCTCTCTCCAGCAACAAAAGCAGTTAAAATCAGTGATTGCTTTCAGAAACTTTAATTACGACTGGAAAATGGCATTCTTCCGTATAATAGATTCCGATTGTTTCAGCATTATCTACCGTGCAAATAAAATCTACTGTATTCCACAATATTCCCAGGATTAATCACTCTCCAAATTCTAATATGCTCTTGAAATGGCGAATAAAAAGCTGGCGCTGTTGTTGATGTGATGGAAGCTGTGCGTTTTCTCTTTCTTTCGCTGCCGTCTCTCTCTCGCGCGCGCACACTTTGAGCTATTATTATGCATATCCAGGTAGAAAGTTAATTAACCCAAAGCTTAAGCTAATTATGATAGCAGAATGCTATCAACCAAACACTTTCAGTCAGACAGCTGTCCAGAATTTCATTTGCTAATCATTTGTCTTTTGGCGGAGCATATGGTAGGTTTTCATGCTATCAGAGGCACAACAAGCAGCTGAGAATCATTAACTAAAAACAATGTGCATAAAATCAGGGGTAGCTTTAGCCAGACAAAAAGCCGAATCCTTAGCCTATAAAAAAAATAATCATTGTTTGTCAGCCCTTGCCACTTAGAAATTTAAGCTGATAGCACAGTGTATGTGTGACTGGAATCCTGATACGCCAATGAATTGTTTATATTTATATGCAAATGAAGGGGCATGTTTATTGTTTATGCGTGCTATGTTAATAAGACACGGGCCTATGCTGGAATATTTAAGCCTGCTTGTATCAAAACACGTTTTTCTATTAATCAATTAAATGCATATTTTTTTTGTTCGCGGAACATTTTCATATTTGATGGTTGTAAGGTCATGTTTGTTTTAAAAGAAACACTTGAAAGTCTAATTAGTTTTTCACATGTGTTACAGAAGATGACACAGATGGACCGAATTAATTTGGTTCCCTCCATTTCCCGGAGACGGGAAAGCACAAACAGGCGCACGCCGGGAACGACACCACATCGCGGCTGTCGTCCTGCAACCGCGCGCTTGCGTTTTCTGTCCTGAGGATAAATGATGCAAGGTCATGTTTGCCTTTAATCTTGTCAGCTTGTGTGTGATGACATCTTATATATTGCTACTATGGCAGATAAAGATGGTAGATAAGGTCTGAATACAATACTGAATACAGCAAAACCATATAGATTTTAACCTGGTTTGTACCATCTGATCGCATTACCATATACCCAGAAATGAGCATTTTGTCATCATTTACTCACCCTCATGTTGTTCCAAACCTGTATGAGTTTCTTTCGTCTGCTGAAGATGATATTTTGAAGAATGTT
>JAHKKF010535666.1:16858-38708 GCA_019740295.1 Labeo calbasu | reverse complement strand
TGGTCTGGTCTGGTCTGGTCTGGTCTGTGTGACTCTGCCCGTCTACCCAGTAGGAGTTCAACCCCCCTGGGTTGCCAAGTTGGCGTAGTAAAACGGTGTACTGCAGCCATGGAAGCAAGTAAATGAACTAGGTCAGAGATGGCAGATTCTGCTCGATCTAAAAATCCTCGGCATCCATCTAAAAAATCTCTATCACCCGAGGCATATTAAACCGTGGATAAGTCAGCTCCTCGCCTTCGGATGCCAATTGCGCTCATTCCTGTTGCATGTCCTCAAACTATAAACAGACATTACATGTGTTTATAGCACTAAATAATGGCCAATTCAAAAAAGTAATACTTCTCTCAAAAGAAATTTGCAGTGAACATATGATAATCCGTTGCAAACAGTTTTAGAGTCGTTGGAAGAGTTTTTTTTTTTTTTTTTAATATTATTTAAAATTGCAAATCACAAAAAAAAAAAAAATGCTAAGCCATCAGAACCATGGTTAAAGATGTGAATCTGAATGTTCGATACTCCGATGCTGTGATGCCGCGAATCATGCCGGCTGTGATTAAACAGATCTACACTCTGCTGCTCGGATTAATTTGCTGTGAATCGAGCAGTTGAGCTGAGCTTCACTAAAAAACATGAATAAATAATTAAGTTAATACATTAAGACATACAACTTAGTATTGTAATTTTACAGTAATAAGATGTATAGAATTTATTATATTATTAATTATTAGTATTTTACAGTATTTGTAATATTTCTGTTTCATATCACATTCTCAAGATTACAATCACAATAAAATCATGATGCTTATTATTTTATAGTCATTGAGCTGGTTGATAACACTGGAAATGAGGCCTATTAGAACTGAATTGAAAGAGTGAAACGTATTTAGTGTGAAAAAGATTTTTTAAAAATCTTCAAAATGAAAAGAAATTCTTCAGCTTTTTAAAAATATACATTTTCTATATAGTTGCTCTCCACAACAAATAGGGCCCTATGAAATTTCCATTTTAATTTTTCTGGACTTTTTTTTTTTTTCTTTTTTTAATGGTAATTTAATTTGTATTGATCAAAACGTGTCTAATGAATTAAAATCATGAAACCTAAAGAGTTTAACATCAATTTCAACATCAGCCAATAAAATGTAAAAAAATTTTCACACCTTGTGTTTTATTGTTACCAAATTCTGTTTTAGCTTGTCTAATTATTTGAATGCATAAAAACAATTTCCATTTATTCATACAATAGCCTTATGATTTTTTTTTCTGCTTGTCAAACGAAGGCACAAAACATTAAAGTGATCTTTACATTAATGAAAATGTAACATTTTATTTTATGACAAATAAAGGGGATTAACTCTGCGCCATTCGTTAACACAGAGACATGCGGAATGTGCAGGATTAATGTTTAAATGGTCTTTTTGCAGCTTAATATTTACAAATACCAGGCCATATCGCGATTCGATTGAAGTGTAATGACCTACTTTTGATTAATCCGTCCGAACTTTGACAAATTCCGTGACATAAACCGTAAATTCCATTTTTATTTCTGGATTCCGTTTGCGTTTTCCGCATTGCGGAAATCATAGGGCCCTAAACAAAACGCACCTATTCAATCTAGGATTCATTCTTAATAAATATAGCTGTTCATAAAGTCGTCTGGTGGAAATTCCAGTGTATATATATAATTCTTATTGCAATATATGGCAGAAAAACAGTGTCAGTGTCAGTTTTCTGAAGTATTGTGCAGTCTTAGTGGTTTCACGCTAGCACCTGGGTTCGTTTGGTTTTTCGCATTTCCTAAATGCGAGCGCTGCATGTGTGAACTCCTTTTTTCCCTAAATTCTCTTGATGTTTTTGTCTATATGTTCTTCTCTTTCTTGTTTCTTTCAGCCGTTAAGGACAAAGATGAAGTTGAGTGCTTTACCAGCACACCACAGGGCCAGCCTTCAGATTTGACCCCAGACATTCCCTCTACTGAAAAAACTCCTGCAGCCCCACCAATTAAGAAATCCACTCCAGGAAGAGCAAAGAAAACCATGCCAGGCTCTCCACGACTGGAGCTTCTGAAAGGGGCTCTCAGTAAAAGCCCTTTACCTGGCTCTAAAAAGCCCGCTGAATCCAAGGCACCTGTTGAGTCCAGCAAACCCCCAGAAGTTCTTACCAGCAGACCCGCCGCGGATGAGCCCTCCCCTCGCGCCAGTCCTCTCCTGATACGACAAAACATTCGCCGCTCACTAAGTAAAATTCTGTTTAGAAGGTTAGAGAAAGAAAGCTTGTCAAGTCATGTCTTCATTTTCATTTTATAACGAATGTTAATTATCGATCCGGGTGCAAATACACAATGTCAGTCATCATCGTCATCATACCGCAATCTTTTTCTTCTTTCAGAGTCTATAGAATCAAACATAGAGTAGGTGAGCTCTAGAGTTAAAGCCAAATCAGTCGTTTTGTTCATTAGGTCTTCGCTAAATCTGGCTCAAATCATCATGGATAGATCATGTTGCCAAAAAGCGTTCTTGTGTGAAGCTGCAACAAATTAAATTGTGAGCGCACAAATCAGAACTACAGGTCGTATCTTGACGGCTCTTTTGTGAAATGGATCAGTGCGGTTTTAGTATAGAGCCACATGCTGGCCAAGAAATGAAACTTGTTTTGTTTTGTTTTGTTTCATATTAGTTTGTCCTAATATCATAAGACTGGCACCTTTTTTTTTTCTTTTAAATTTCGAGGCATACAGAGCGAATGGTACCTAATGTTCAGCCAAACTGAGTGTCAGCAGTTCAGAATTTACAATGAAGTAATAATAAAAAGCTCATGGAGGACTACTACGCTGCAGAGTTTAGCTTTAATCCTTAATAAACACAGCTGTGGCGTATCGTGGTGTGTCATAGTATATCAATATGGTGGCGGTGTCACATATTGGTCAAGTTAAAATCACTGTTATTGCATTATAAGTAGTTAATGTTTATGGTTTTGTAGACCACTGTGCATTCTATATTCAGTCCATATTTTACCATTTGTTTGCTGCTGCTTACAGCTGTATTTCTTTTAATCTTGTCGTCAGGTTCAATCAGAGTGATGATTTGAACATTTCTGAGAGTGAAGTTGAAAAGTTGGCTGTGGACATGGAGAAAGAAATGTTCAATATGTGTTACACAACAGATGAGGAGTATAAGAACAAATACCATTACCTCGTCCTCACCTTGAAAGATCCCAAAAACAAGGTTTTTATTGTTGTTGTTGTACACAATTATTTTATTAAAATATGTTCATAATGTATGAATCATGAATTTGTTCTTATCTTTTCAGGAAGTGTGTCATCAGGTTTTGAAGGGAAACATACCTTCACTGAAGCTCATTCAGTTGAGTCAGCAGGACACCGCGTTTGTTGAGGTAAAGCACCACGTACAACACAAAGAATATCATGTGAAGTTGATGAATAGCGTTTGACGACCTGACTGTTTTTTTTGACAGGAATCCGCTGCTGAACCTCTGATTCAGATGTCTTTGAAGAAGGAATCGTCCCATTTTTCTGAGGATGTGGAAGAACCAGCTACTCCTCCTGAGAAAGTGATACAAGCTACCAGTCCTTCAGTGAGCTGATTCCTAGTTTCTTACAAATGTGTTCATAACAAAGGAATCATAACCTTTATCGTTCATCTGCTTCTCTCTAACTAGTTTTTAGACAAAGACATTGCAAATCATCCACAGCAGCTTGGTTACGCAATCTTAGGGTGTGTTCACACTTGGCAGGTTAGATTCAGTTAGCGTAAGTGTGAACGCTGCCGTCCGAACCTTGGTGTGCACCAACCAAGTGGGCCGAGTCCCCTTTGAAAAGCTGGGTCTTGGTCCACTTCCAAACAAACTCTGATGTAGTTTGACCGGAAAATAATAGCAACACGAACCAAAAACATTGCCTTCTCGTCATAGGAGCTGTGACGAGCGATGTGAACTTGTCGTATGGCCTATTACAATTTAGTACGTTGGTTGGAATTGCCGTCTCCCTGCAGCAGATTTTCATTTGTGTGTGTAACTGAATTCCTGATGCTGCTTAAACACCTTTTCACATTTTATAAACTTTTTGTGAGTTCTCAGCCGGAAAAAATACCACCATATGTACATACATACGAGCACATTTAGCCCAGCACACAGCGTTGCTTGTAATGTTTGATAAGTTCACTCACCAAATATACGTCATAAAAGCTGTCCAGTCAGACTGTGACCTCATCATTTTGCCTTTTGTTTGGTGCTAAAAATGACACCATGAACCAGGCCTAAATGTGTCCATTCTATTTTGACCTGGACCAAATGCACCAGAACGCAAGTGTGAACACATCTGTATGTTAGGGCTTTTTTTTTCCTGTACTGGCTAGAGCAAAGTGGCATTCCTGTTTCTCTCTGAAAGATCAAGCATTTTGTCTGTCTGTAGGAGGATAAATCATCACTGAAGCAAACTCAGGAGAAGGAAACAAGGTTAGATGCTCCAGATGTGGTCAGCAGCATGCTGAAAGACACTACAGCAGAACATAAACGCCATCTCTTTGACCTTAATTGCAGGATATGTACAGGTATGACCTTCTAAAACACATTAAAAAAAACTTTACATGCACCGCTTTTTACTTGGAAATTCATGTCTTCAAGCATTAGGCTGTGTGTCCACCAAAGCGTTTTTTTTTGTGTTTGTTTTTTCTCCGAGGCTAGCATATTTTTGTCAGTTGTTTTCAATGGGAGCGCTCTGCTGATAGTTGAAGAATGTTCAACTTTGGGTAAAACACAGCGCTCATCACTTTCACTTTTTGCTCAGCTAACCAATCACAGTTAAGGAGGGTCGGGACAAACACTGTATATTTTTTATGTATGGGTAATATTGCTTGTCTCTGAGTATTCACGTCTTCACCAGATGGAAGTTCAGGTGTTGCATGTCTTTCAGCTGTTACAATACTTTAAAACTACTTGATATACATATTAAAATAAATTAAAATAATTGACTGGGCCACAATCAGTATCCAAAGCAATAACAATCTGTAGTACAATAAATATTTGCAAACCAGACTTAACAAATATTCCCTGCAGCATTCTCCCGTAACCTGCATGTTGACCAAACACCATTTCTCAGAGATGTTCAGAAATAACAGCGAAGAAATCGTAAAAGTAGTTAAAAAAAGTTACGCAAGTATTTTGAAAACGTTACAATTTGTTAAATATGCATTACTTACCACCTGCAGGCCAATTATCCACTGATGGTGATCCTGAAACCAAGAAACCCAGGATGAAGATGACAAAAGATGATACAGAAAAGGAGAAATCTGCATGGGTTGTTCACGTGATCGATGAAGCCTTGGATTCACCAGCGCTGAACTCTGATATAATTGAGTCTCCTGCTTCTCCTAGTGGGGAGGACTTAGACTCACAAACACCCTCAGCAGATTTCTCTCCTGTGTTGATACCTTCGGTTCCCACCGTGTCCATCTCGAGAAGAGATCCCCGTACAGCGCAATTCCGGCAGGCTCCGTCATTATCTGCTGGCCCAGAGTCTGTCTCAATCCCACACCAGCATCCGCACCCAGTAAAGAATGTAACAGAATCTGTGAAAGAGACTCATCCACCCCATGTGTCCGTACATTTGCCCGCTCCTATGCCAAAATCTATCCTCATGAAGCCTTCGCCAGCTGCGCTGGACACTTCGTATGGCTCAACAGCAAGGTGCATGCAGATTGTTTTTTGCATGTCATTTTGAACCATAACTAATACAAGTAATTGTATTGTTCATTGTATTATTAACTTATATGCTACAATTTTTTTTTTTTAGTCATTTTAATGGTGTTTCTCTCTTTTTCAAGGCTGGCAGATTGTGATAAAGGAACAAAACAATTTTTATCTAAGCAGAACATTTTATGGAAAGGGTTTCTTAACATGCCAACTGTGGCCAAATTTGTCACAAAGGGATACTTAATTTCTGGCTCTCCTGAATTTCTAAAAGAGGTTAGCCTTTTAAGCTTAACTAAATAAAATGATTTTATATGTATATGCTTCTTAATGGTTTTCTCAAGTATTGTGCTGTATGTGTAGGGGGGTGTTAAATATGTGCATTTTCTCTGTTCAGGACTTACCAGACACTATACACGTTGGAGGTAGGATATTACCTCAAACTGTGTGGGAATATGTTGATTTGATAAAGACGTCAGAGGCAAAGGTAAGACCGTGAATTTTTATTGTTAATAATTCTGATATGTTAAATGTCCTTAATAAAATCAGTTTGCACCATTTCTTTGAATGCAGGAGCTGTCATTAATCCGGTTCCATCCAGCATCTGATGAAGAAGAGGTTGCATACGTCTCTCTGTTTTCATATTTCAACAGTCGTCGGAGATTCGGGGTTGTTTCTAATATTTGTAAACACATCAAAGATCTTTACCTCATTCCGCTGAGTTCAAAACAGTCCGTCCCCGCGGTACTTCTTCCCATGGAGGGACCAGGTATATCACACACAGATTGCGTACTGACATCATACTTGGACATCACACTATAATGAGTTTAACCATTGATATGTTCTGACTTTTCTTAGGGCTTGAAGAGGATCACCCTAACCTCCTAATAGGGTTAGCAGTCTGTCAAAAAACGAAGCGTCTCGATGGATTGCCCCAAGATGTTGCTGAAAAGAATTCTAGGTCCTTGACTTGTTCGGACGGCAAGGAAGCCAGCAATCCTACCTCACTAAATGATCTTGGACAACATAACATTAAGACTTGTGATGCTGATATCCTCCTCGACTCAAATACTTCTGCATCTT
Source organism: Labeo calbasu (assembly GCA_019740295.1). Taxonomy (NCBI): domain Eukaryota; kingdom Metazoa; phylum Chordata; class Actinopteri; order Cypriniformes; family Cyprinidae; genus Labeo; species Labeo calbasu. The sequence goes on along the minus strand of JAHKKF010535666.1, from coordinate 31,922 downwards.
TACCTCTAGTTGGGTTACCAGACCCATCATGCTCTGCCAGCTCTCCACGTGCCCCATCTTCTCTCCCTAGCACGTCAAAATCCACCCCGTCTGTCAGTGCGGGCCCATCCAAAGACTCCTCCAGTGCCACCCCACTTCAGACCATCCTTAACACATTATTTGGGCAAAAGAAACAGCCCTCAGACGACACAGAGTCTAAGATAAGTTCATTAACAGATAAGGTTCAGATTTGTCAGCAGACTTGCAAAGATGACGATGCAATGATATTAGACGACGATAGGCCCTACGATCCCGAGGAGTATGATCCGGCTCTTTGTAATGGGGCCATGGGTTCTTTCAGTCCAGCCGAAGTTTTGCAACCTAAAATTCCATCTGCAGTTACTGATGATGACGATGATCGACCATATGACCCTGAGGAGGAGTACAGTGCAGTTGCCAATGGTGATACACCCAAAGTATCACAGGCTAAAAACACGGAAGAGGCCTCTGCAGTTACCAGTGATGTAGCTTACGATCCGGAAGACGAGACCATGTTTGAGGAGATGCAAAATTACCTTGCAGGTAATGCTATACCTCACAAATCCAGCATCTCTGAACATAACATGTCACATTACAAGGATAACAGCTCAATTACAACATTCTCTGAGCAGCAAAAAATTCTTGAAGAGTTGAATAGGCAGATAGAGGAACAGAAGAGGCAGTTAGAAGAGCAGACGGAAACTCTACGCCTGCAGAAGGAAGCGATTGGTGTTTCTATGGCCCATTTCTCTGTTTCTAAAGCTCTAATGTCACCAACTCAGTTTGATAGGGATGAAGAGGAAACCTTCGAAGACGTACCCTATTGTCCGATCGTTCATCAGAATAGGGATCCACGCATCTGTCGGAAAACAAGCCAGGATGTGCCTTTCGATGATGCTGAATGTGAGGCCATAGGTAAAGAAGGTGCACAAAACACGCAGGATGCTGAGGATGTAGTCCTGAACAAATCAATAGCCACAAAGAAAGAGAAATTAGCTTCTGATAAAGCAGTGCCAAAAGAAGGATCACCAGACACTGAAACTGCACAACCAGAGAGCACTAAAAGCTCACACTCGGAGTATACCTACAAAAAACGAGGCAGCAGAAGGTCCACGCTAAGCACATGTAGGTCATCGAGAAGGAGGTCGTGGCACGAGCACAGGTCATACCACCAAGACAGGGCTTCTTCAAGAGCGTCGTGTTCACTTAGATCCTCAAAGGAAGTCTCAGACAAACACCACAGAAGCAGACACTCTGCAGGGCATCTCTCTAGGGGACGTTACAGTGACAAAAAAGGAGCGTCGTCGTCAAGGAAAAGGCATCATCACCATCACAGAGACTCATCTTCACCTCCACGGTACAGGAGGAGACGCCATTATTCTACCGATTCGCACGCAAGCCGGAGAGACAAGTCATCACAGGACGACAGTGACCAGTCACGCAAGACCGAAAAGCAGGAACCTGGGCCGTCGTCAGAGCATAACATTAAACCTTCTCAATGTGAATCTGAGCTGGTGCCAGACAGCGATAGTATGCAACCTGCATACGCATCAGGGCCGAGTGTTAAAGTACAGGATGAAGCCACTAATGGCAAAGACAAACATTTGGCAGAAGTTCAGCATGGTGGTTCTTCAAATACAAAGCACGAGGCTGATCAAAACCAGGAATTTCACATGTCTCAAAATCCTGGGGAGGGGTGTTCACAGCCTCTGTTAAACAAGTCGTATGATAAAAATCTGCCATTTTCTGCCCTATCTGAAATTAGAGAGAATTCGCTCCCGGACAAAACTGACTCCTCTAACCAAGGAGCACTACTGCCTACACCCTGTCTACACCCTGGCAATACTGCCCATGGTGCTACTGACCTGCCTTCACACAGAGATATACCAGCAGTACAGCCATCTGGAATTCAGACTGATGTTTTTCACCATAATTCCAGAAGCCCGTCTACCCAGCCACCGCATAGCCAAACAGATCATTTTTCTGATCAAAAGAGAGATGTGCCCTCGATGCAAAGGCCAATTTATTCACGTAGTGAGACAGACAAACTGCATTCAGGAGATCACCCTCAAAGAGCTTTCCGTTCACAGTATAGGAATTCATCACAACCGGACACCGATCAGTTCTATTCCAGAGAACTGCCTCAAAATAAAAGAGGACAATTTATGCATGATGCAGACAAGAAGCAATCCTTTGTATCTCACAAACAGGAGGGATTCTCCACAGGCAAGTTCACTCGCCAAAAACATCCACACCACATGCTCAGAAGGTCTCCGGAGGAAGTGACAGATCAGGTTCATCAAAGTCAGCCATCCAGGCCTGACCAGTCACATGAATGCAACTTTGAAGAATCTGAAACCACTAGATTATGTCACAAAACATATAGATCTTCTATGCAAGGGCAGAATTTGTATGACGAAGAATCTGTCCAGTTTCAGCAAAGAGAGTCGCTTTTAGGACCCGTCCCTGTGCACAAGGGCAATTTTAGATCTCCTAATCCTAGAGAGTACCTTCACCCTTCCACTTTCGGTAAGTCCAAACCTTTGAGAGAGCATCCATCTGTAATGAAACGGGCAAGTCCTAGAGATGGCAATGCTAGTACTTCTACGAACTTTGGACCTAGGGGCCAATCCTCAGGTTTTGCAACGTACGAAGGCCTGACTAAAGATCCTCAACCCGGACCTTCTCAGACTCTTGGATCAAAGAACCCACCTCCAAGGCGATGTTCTTTTCCGCAAGGTGTCGGTAGTCGCAGGGGTTCACGTCAGGTAATGCATGATAGAACCCATCTGCTGAATTCATCTAAACAAATGAGCGTTCCTAATGTTGAAGGGCCATCAGAGAGACCGAATGATGCCAGAGACCCACCGTATCCACCGTCTGAGCATTTTCAGGAGGGACAGTCTGTTTTCATACGTTTTCCAAGTAACCAGACTAAGGTTGCAAGTAGACGTGCTTCCCAGCAAGATGTTTGTGAACTACAAAGCCCTGACTGCCATCGAACATTTGCAGAGGATACAGAAACATGTTTTTCAAGACAGGCTTCGACACACTCTCAGGACCCAGCAACAGGGGCAATGCATGGCCAGCTTGAAGGACAACAATTTACTGAAATCAAGGGTCAACCAACAGCGTTCAGAGGACGAAGAAGGGGAATTGGGGGACCGTTTTATACCAGGGATCATAAAAATAATGCACAAATAAGGGGACCTTGCTTTGCTTCACCACAAGAGTTTATGGGCCAAAGAAAACCATCTCCTGATTTACATGGACGGAGAAGACCTGCACCTCAAAATTGTGATAGTTTCGACGATCATAATGAAACCCATTCATCTGATTTTCCCAACTATTCCACCCCCACTCCCACTCAGTTTAAAAAACCACAACATCAGCATTTGGGGCAGCCACCTGCAAATTTGGAGTGCCAGCTCAGACAGGGTAACGTACGCCCTTTACGACTGTCAGGTCCGCTACTCCCCACTCCACCCGGAGGTCCGATTAGACAGACCCTCTCACGGCTACACAGACATAACTCTCACAATGAATGTCACAGGGACTACTTGACATAAGACAAGGTCACGTTGCAAAGGACGTTAGTGGACGTTGTATTCGTGAAGAGAAACCAAGCGTCGGTAGTGGTTTTAACCCTCAGCAAAGTGATAACTCAAAAAGTGTAATTCAGGAAGAACAAAGAGTTGAGCGTGAAGTAAACGCGAAGAACCAAGTGTTCAGGACAGTAGTTGGAGCATGTGGGCGGCAAATATTTTGAAATAATCTACACAACAGAGAAGAAAAATGGTGAAGAGTAGACTGATTCGTTTAATATATATATATATATATATATATATATATATAGAGGAAATTCAAGAACACTTGGNATATTTTGAAATAATCTACACAACAGAGAAGAAAAATGGTGAAGAGTAGACTGATTCGTTTAATATATATATATATATATATATATATATATAGAGGAAATTCAAGAACACTTGGCTGCAAGTGTATATACAAATGATAGGAGCAGATCTTGCAGTGTTTGGCTGCGTAGTCAAGATTTAAACTATGGGTTACTGTTATGAGGTACTGTAAAACTGTAGTCCTAGGCTTCAGTTTGCAAAATGTTCAGAATTACAGTGGATGGGATAAAGGAGCAAGACGGCCCCTCTGAAGGTTTCAGTGAATATTTGCAAGTTTAAGCATAAATAGACCGTGTTCTACGCCAGTACGCTGTCTGTTCATTGTCTGTTCTGGAAAGTGAAGCAATGCATGTCAGTAAAGCAGTTTCTGATAAATCTGTTTGAATTTTCTTCAACGCCCAAAGGTTTGTTCATCCTGCCATACCAACGTAATTACTTTAAGTTGATTATGGAAAAAATGTTTTGGTTTGTTTGTGGAAGTAGGACATGGTCATGTTAACTACTGACAAGTTTGTAAACATTTTTCTCTTGCAATGACAAAGTTCTCATGATCTATAAATAGCAGTGTACATTTGTTTATAGAATTTTATGTAATTTTCTAAATGTACATTTGTAAGTATTTCAGGAACTGAAAAAATGGAATCTTTTGCAATGTCCACTGATTTCATTTATTAAACTACTGAACCACACAGCCTAACCAGTGCACCTATGGTCTCCAATTGTGTCCGCCCCCAGAAAACAGTCACAATTCACTTTCTCTTACGTGGTTCCAATACGTGGTATGTTTTTTCTTCTGCATAACACAAAAGAATACAGTTTGTAAAACAATGAGATTCGTCAACCCATTGACTTCAGTTGTATCAAAAAGCCTTTGTTCCACAGAAGAAATGACACACACATGCATACGTACACAACATAATTATGGAATAAAACATTTAACATTTTATTACTGTAAATGATGTGTCTGTCACCATATTACTGTAGTACAGGACAGGTTTCTCACAGTTTATGTAAATTGCCAATGAGTTTTGATGGCAAGCTGAAGCATTAAATGGGGTTTTTAAAAAAAAAAAAGCCATCTCTCAGTTTTAACCCCTTCGGACCCTGTGTTCATTACAATGAAAAGTTTCATCTAATTTAAGCCTGCTGTTCATGAAATCGGACGTTTGTCATCCAATCAAACAGCAGTAAGGCTCTCTGCCTGTTGTAATTTGAAAAAAAATCCACTACGTTGAAGAGAAGCGTGGCAGCACTTTGTTCCAAACACAGAAGTAAACAACATTTTCAGTGGTTTTATTCACATTTATAGAAGGACTACATTTACTAATTTAAAAAAACTAGTTAAAAGCTGAACTACAGAGAAATCTGAGTTTTATCTGTGCTTTAGGAGGTTATAATAAGTGCTTATAATGTTAAGTTTGCTAAAATGGTAGGAGTCAGTCAGTTAATCTGAGCTGAACATCCTGAGGTAAACTGAGCAAGTGGATCATTCATTCTTATGATTATAGAGTATTATTTTATTGCAATTCTGCAATAATTTCATTAATGTTAGAAATTTTTTGATTATGTTCGTTGTTCTTTGTTTTGGACTTTTAAATAGGTCTTTTAAAGTTGGTCGTTGCATTTCCCTGCAACATTAACCCAGTTCTGCAACTAACGTTTTCCCCTTTCTTTTTTAACTCTTCAATTTGGACTTGAATTTGTTCTGAAATGTTTTAAGAATTTTTAAAATACCTTCAAAGTCAAGCAAGTGTCTTGCGCCACAGGCAGGAAAACTCCCTGGATAAATGCTCATTTTTATTCAGTTTATCTTATTTTGATAATAGCATGAGCTGAAAATGAAAAGAGTTTTAACTCCATGTGGCTCAACTTACCCCTCATTGGGGGCAAGTTGAGCCAAGAGACCACTTTTTTTAGAAAGTTATATTTTGAAATCAGCTTATTTTAGATCCGAAGTGTTAATTCACGAGGATATGTGCCAGGATATGTGTGTTTATACAGCTGTAGCCTATGCATATTTTTAAATTAAAGAGAACATGGAATTAGTATGGGCTGCTTCTGGGGCATGACAATGTTTTGGTCGTTTTGTATTTCAAGAATACGCTCAAGGTTAGTAAATGTTTTTTTTTTTTTTTTTTTCCTCTCTCTCTCTAACAACATTACGACAGTGAAATGCTTCCCTTTCTGATCACGTCTTTCCCTGAAATAGAGTGCATGTTTTTTCTTGCGTGGCTGGATGCTGGACTCATGAACAGACTCGTGTTTGCATTCGATCAAAAAATTATTCGCCGAAATCAAAAGTGGACAATGAAGGGAATTGCCGCTCACTGTGAATAGTCTAGGTGAACATAACGGCGTATGCGGGACAAACTGCCTTCTGTATGGCTTTTACACAGAACTGCTGGTACCGTGCGGGTTATGTTGCAGTCCTGAAACAGATCGCATCATTGGGTCTTTAATGCATTTATTATTGTTTTTGTTTTTTGTTTTTATAAAAATAAAAAATAAAATAAAATAAATGACAAATGGGATGTGACGTCACTAACGACGCCAAGCAGCGCAGCGCACAAACGTCGTCTGTCCTGTTCAGTTTCAGCGGCTGTGTGTCAGGTTAGCCTTTAATCACATATCATTTGAACTCAGCGCCTCATATCTACGTTGGACTCATGTTCAGGACACATTTATTTCCATCATTAATACTCTACTAATGGCTGTGATAGAGTCGTTAGATCCGGGATGTGAGGGCGGGAAAATTATGTTGAGTTGAGGCCGTTGTATTCACGGACACGCTGCAGGTTGACGCTAACAAACTATGGCTATAAGAAATGTTTTGGTTAAAATTAGTATTATAAATTATGCTTTTTAAGAAAATTGCTTACTGTATTGTTTACTGTTAAATATAGCAAATCAGTTCGAGATGTCTTTCAAAAGACTACATTTTGTCTTTTTATTTAATATTTTGTTGTTATTTTTGAAGAGTGGATGGATTATTATTTTATTTTTATTTTTCTACTGCAGTAATTATGCTATTTTGATAGGAACTATGGTAACTGTAGTCATGTCATATTCATGTATGTTAGGTTTTGTTTTATAGTGTTAGGTATCCACTGAAAGTTGACATGAAATCCACAGCTCATTTTACTTTGATATTAATGTTACATATTTAGAGTTAAACAGGAAATGCAGTGACTTATGCAGAGAAATGTGTTTTTATAGCAAATCTAACTGGAGTATCGTTTGACACGTCTTTCAGAATGAGCACATCTGTGGCCTGTGAGAGTCAACATGCAGCATCTGCAGCAGATGTTTATGTGTTTGAACCTATTGGTGTCACAGTCAGTCAAAGTTCAGAGTTTAACCTGATGGAAATGATGGAGGTAGAGTACTTACAGCACATCATTCAGAGCCATGTTGATGCTCAGGTGACAGAGACAGACAGCTCAGGCCTTTCACACCTTGAAGAAAACTTGCATGATGACCGAGATGGGCATATCAGCTGCTCGCCCCACACCCCGTTAGCGTGCAAACCGGACGTCACGTCAGAGGAGTCCAGTAAAACGGGACCGGTGGACATTCAGGAGATTAAAATGCTGTTGCTAAATGAGTCAAACAGCGCACTGGGATGTGAGACGACACCCGCCAGCAGCGCAGAGGTGCCAAACGATGTTGTGTGTGTCGTGGAGGAGAGGACAGATGGGCGCCGTCAGAGAGCGACACGGCCCCTGGAGGGGAGAACAAGTCCACCTGCACGTGTCTGTCTGGAGAAAAGGTAAAAATGCAAACAGTCCCACATGGCAGTCTTACCGTCTGGTGTCAGAATCATAATGCGTGTTTTTTAGAAAGGAGTTTACCTTGTTATGATAAATCCCCTGATGTATACACAATGAAGATCTTTTTGGTTCTTCATTTAAAAGGTCAAAAAGAAGTTGACTGTTAGCGAACATCCCGACACCATCCGCACTGCTGAGATAACCTTTGGATAAATATGCTAATATGTGCTAGTCACTTTTCTCTCAATATCAACATAAACAAACAACAAAAATGACAACAGTGAGAAAGGAAATGAAAATGATGTCATAATTTATTCACTCTCATGTTGCTCCAAACCTGTAAGAACTTTATTCATCTTAGAAACACAAATTAAGATATTTTTGATGAAATCCAGGAGCCTTCTGACCCTCCACAGACAGCGATGTAATTAGCACGTTCAAGGCCCCGAAATGTAGTTATGGCATCAATAACATAGTCCATGTGACATCAGTAGTTCAACTGCAATGTTGTTATGAGGCTATGAAAATACTTTTTGTGTGCAAAGAAAACAAAAATAACGACTTCATTCAGCAATTCTTCTGTTCCCTGTCAGTCTTTGTCACACGTGCACGAGAGTACGGTGTTGCATGCGTGTGCGTTCTTCCGCTTGTAAACGAGCCGCTGTGCGTCGTGTTACTTTTGTGAACGTGTGATGATGACTGAAATGGAAGAGAAGAAATTGTTGAATAAAGTCATTGTTTTTGTTTTCTTTGCGCACAAAAAATATTTTCGTAGCTTCATTACATGACAGTTGAACCACTGATGTCACATGAACTATTTTAACGATGTCTTAAATATCTTAATTTGTATTTTGAAGATGAACGAAGGTCTTGAGAGTGAGTAATTAATGAATTAGTTTTTTTTTTTTGGTAAACTATCCCTTTAACAGTATTAAACAAGAAAAAATACAGTGCTCTAGACTGCGACCATTTTTTGAGAATGTGCGAGTTCAAATTTGAGGTGTTCACATTTGTGCGAGTGCATCACCACGCGTTATTGACAAAAAATAAAAAATAAAAATCTCAATATTTTGGAATCGCCAAGCGGCTGCCACTGTCTCTCCTAGTGGAAGTGTTGTGTGCGATCTCGGGGCAGACATTTGTTCCAAACAACAAGGTCACATTTGGTTTTACCAAAAATAACAAAACATAATGGAAATTTAGTGTATGCGTTATTTGCCATTTATCCTTTCATGGGACTAGGACTATAGCGTTCACGTGATTGTATTTTTACCTGGCAAACCAACTCGTACATGCATGCTCTGTATTTTTTTTGTTTTTTATATATGTATCTCTAAAAGATTTTTGATGGATCTTCCAATTGTTCTGTCGATTATTGTGGGCCCGGCTTTATCAAAGAGGACCTGTGGTAACGTTCCCTGAATCCTTTCTGAAAACACCAGATCGTGAGCTGCTTACGTGTAAATGAACACGGTGCTGTGAATGCAGTGATGCGCTGCATCAGAATAAATTGCAGGCTTTTGCGATTTGATGATCACTAAGCTGTTTTTGTCATGTCGTTAATTATTAGCTTTTCATAAATGGTCCCCGTGCAGTTCCCTCACAGACCTTTGTTTGAGAAACCCTGTTTTAGGTCAAAGAGGTTCAGTCCCTGCAATTCCTGCGTTTAATCATAACTGTGGTTTGATCATTTCTTTCAGATTTTTATCAGTACTTTGTCATTCCACAAACACTTCAGGAGTACCCGCACATGCACAAATAGAGAAATGGAGTAAACCAGACAAGATGGCAAAAATACAAGGCACATATCCGTATGAAGGACGTCTGTTCAAAACGGTGAGTGCTGATCTTCATGTCATTCAAATGCACTCCAATATTTTTGTTTTATGTATGAGCTGTTTGTTTTCTGCTGGTAATGAGTTTTGTCCTGTGGTCTTTGCCTTTCTTTCTCACTGGAGGGCGGTCAGCAGTCTGAGCTCATCCTCCCTACAGAGCTGACTGTGACGTTCAGAGCAGATAAAGGCTCAGAGTCTGTGATGAGAGCACCGCTTGTCATTTACACTGACACTGCTGACCAGCAAACTGCAGCCACACTGAAGAGTAAGATTCACTAAAACATAAACAGTCATCTTATCGAGTTATTGTTTTTTTTAAATGAGTAAATGCTAAATGTAATAAATGTTAGCTAAAAGCTATGTGAATTTCTGTCACCAGTGGAACACAGAAGACTTTCTTTTTGTTTCCATACAGTGATCAGGGGCTGTCAAGCTCCAGTGATGGAAAAAGAACCATAAAAAAATGCACTGAAAAATTTCTGCTGTAGCTCTTTTCCACATCAGTGCACATTCAAACCTTATAATTAAAATTATTATAATTATTGAGAATTCTGAATTGCATAAAAATCATTCTAAATAAGCATCTAATTATATGTAACTGTCAGTGTCGGGCAAGTTACTCTGAAAATGTAATTAAATTACTGATTACTCCTTTTAAAAGTAATCAAATTACTGTTTTGATTACTTTATTTCAAATGTAATTAGTTACACTACTTTTTTTTTCCTGTACATCCACGAAATTTACGTGAAATACTAAGTTTGTGTGTTGTCCAGCATAAACGCTTCCGATAAAATATTTGTTATTAAAGCATCAACGTTTCACAACCCACTGTTATCTAAACTAAAAGCAATTAGGCTGCTGCGTGTGTGGTTGCAGAATGCACGGCATTTCGAGCGGTGAGTGGATTCTCTGATTGTCCATTGCATTTCAGAAATCAACATTGTTCGACGCTGCAAACACGTGTTATAAATAGAAACTCTGCCTATGCTTAAGCGTGTTAGTCGTTTTTGTTTTATATTAATTGTTCTTGTTGCTTTTGTGCAATAATTCGTTTTAAATATTTTATGTTTAGATATTTCTATTTTGCGTCCCGCAAATCATTTTATTCTATCGCATCCCGCACATCGCATCTCTGCCCTCCCGCACCATCGATGGGCGAGTGCGGGTGCGGGGCTGCGGGCGGGCAGAGACTCATGTAAAGACAATGGAAGTTGGTGCGTTGATCTCCGCACCCGGTGCGTTCTCAAGAAGTTTTAATGTGCCGTGCTGCCCTTTCAGGTGTTTTAAAATGGATATAGAGTTTTTCAGTTGAAAAGGTTTTCTTCCCCTCTGACAACGCACGATAATGTTCTTTCCTTTGACAGAAATAAACTCAAAATAATGATTCTGTTTCCAGCTACAGAACGCGTACTTTCCTCTCTCCATGCTGACTATGTTTTCATTGGTAGTGTCCGCCTCACAGGCGCTTAATAGTCAAAGTAGATCTCGGGTAGAAGATGTCGCGTGTGCTAGACAACACCTTTTTACAATCTAGATAATAAACAACATTCTGTCGGCCGTGATGTAACGCAGCAGTAACGCATGCTTGTAACTATACTCTAATTACTCATTTGGAAATTATAACGCGTTATATTACTCCGTTACTAAAAAAAAAGAATCAAATTACAGTAACGCGTTACAAAGTAATGTGTTACTGCCCAACACTGATAACAATTATATTGTTTTATAATTTGTTTTATAATGAACATTTTTGTTCGGCCAATTGTAGTTCTTAGAAACAAAATTGGAATTGACAAAAAAGGTCAAAAAAGGTCAAAAAAAAAAAAAAGGAAACTGGAAACAGACATTGCAGTCGGTGAATTGTCTATTAAAGATTTCTATCTAAAGCTACTTTATGTGATGTCCATTTGATGCTTTTCTCATTCAACACAATAATGGATCTTTTGGGTGTAATTTCTCAGCAAAATCTGATGACATTAATTAATCGGCACAGCGTGTAATTAACTAGATTAAAAATTTGACTTACTTTTACTTGCTAGTTAAAATTTTGGGAAACACTTAATTTCACAGTTTCTTAACTTGTTTCTTATTAGCATGCATGTTACTAGAATATTAGCCATTTATTAGTACTAATTAAGCAGATATTAATGCCTTATTCTGCATCCCTAATCCTACCCAATACCTAAACGCAACAAGTACCTTGCTAACTATTAATAGGCAGCAAATTAGGAATTTATTGAGGGAAAACTCAGTTAAAAGTGAATAAGTGTACTCTATTCTAGTGTTACCAAATTTTGAAAAAAAAAAAAAAAACAAAAAAAAAATACTTGATCTTTTGCTTTAGTATGCTGGTAGGAAATATTAGTTTACATTTCTTTAGAAATATCATATTGGCTATTTATTTTAAAAATCCAGTAAGATGTTTGTATGCACAAAAACTCCAACAACAGACAGTGTGGTCCACATTGTGATCTGTACGTTTACATTTCTTAATCTTTAAGTTGCATTGCTACGTTTTAACATTACTTCATTCATTAGTTACCATGGACCAGGGATAGGCAACGTCGGTCCTGGAGTGCCGATGACCTGCAGAGTTTAGTTCCAACTCTAATCAAACACACCCAATCAAGCTAATCAAGGTCTTCAGGATCACTAGGGCTACAGGCAGGTGAGGTTTTTCAGGGTTGAAACTAAAACTCAGGGCGTCGGCACTCCAGGACTGACGTTGCCTATCCCTGCCATGGACTGTGAAGCAATAAAGCTTTTTTTTGAGGTTGATTGTAAAGAGGAAGACATCAGAACATGTTTGTGGGTTCCTTACTAGATATGATATATCTTTGCACAGATATATCTAATGCTTAGGGAGTCGGGCTTGTAACCCAAAGGTTGCGGGTTGTCTTTTCCCTAAAGATGAGGCGGTGGATAAATCTGTGCCCCCCATCAAGTGTGTCCGGTCAAGGCCTGTCAGGTCATCTCACATCGCACAGGGCTCAGTGAACCGGAAGCCGTGCGCAGGTACGTCCGGTACTAAACGTGGCAGGACGAGACCTCTCGTGGATCGAACTCAGCGCAAAGAAGAACACAACAGAAAGGAACGCGATCGCAGGTGGGCTCCGCAGCGTTAAAGACGTTTCAGATGCTTACTGTTTCACCTGTAGCACTCACTGTACAGAGATGACATGAAGCATGTTTATCTTTTGCACAAACCGTGAGCTCAGGAGAAGAATCCGTCTGTGCTGCGACGAGTTAAACCTGCTGGTGCCGTTCTGTTATGCTGACACTGATAAAGCCACCACACTGCAATGGACCACAGCCTTCCTGAAATACATTCAGGAAATACATGGAGATCGACTCAAGCAGGTTCTCTCAATCATGTCATTGTTTTCTTTCCAGATGAGTGTAAATGTGACAAGCTTTTATGATGCATTTATCCTTAAGGCCCAGTTACACCAGGAATGATAACTGTAAGGATAGCTATTCTTTAACTCTTTAATCTAAGCGCACGCTCATCTGGCGCTTGAAATTCTCAAGCTTGTGATAGCAAGATTGATTCTGATTGGATGTCGATCTTTTATCGTTCATCAGTTAGAAAAAAATCGTTCTGTGATTCATGATTCGTTTCTCTGTGCCTTTATCATTATGTAGCTGTGGTTTGGACGCTGCTATTTTTTAATATACCAATATAGTTCTGAAAATTGATCTCAATATTAAAGTTATCGAAGACTTGTTTTTAACCCTAAAACAGACAAAAGTAGAAAATTATCAGAAAAAAATCATTTAATGTCACATTTTATACCATCTGGACTGAAGAAAAAAAACATATTCAAAGGAATTTTTGTAATATTTGTGATATTTTGGATTTAATGAGTTGTATTTCCCAGGATACGTTGCCCTATTAGGGTATAAAAAACAGCCCAAGTCATGAATAATTCTATGATTTATTTGATGCAAACAAATATTTAATGTTCAAAATATGCTGCTTGTATGACATGAAATTGAGGCACAGACATTTCTTGTGTTTTTACAGTTCTGATCCGTCTCGTCTTCTTTCTCAGGGGTCCACCCCTCGAGATCCACTGTCCTGCACGGTTTAGCTCCATCCCTGAAAAGTCATATAATGTAACTAATGTAACAACAGATCATTTTTTTTTTGTTTTCCTGAAGACTTTTGTTAGATTTTTCAGATGTGTTTGATCAGGGTTGGAGCTAAACACTGCAGAATGGTGGCCCTCCAGGAGCAGGGCTGGACACCCCTGTTATACCATAAAATGAGCTGTGTGAAACCCTGCAATAAAAATAAATAAATAAATAAATCAGTTAAAAATGCACAGATGTAGTCAACTAAATGTAATAATATAAGTTTTACATGCCAATATTAATATTTGCACAATTTTTAAACTCAAAATAAATAGAAAGGGCACTTTGCACAGGGGGCCCAGAGGCCAGGAGGGCCTATAAGGGTCTTCCCTAAGGGCCCCTGGCCCTGGAATGTGATTTCTACTGAGGGGGATCTACTTGATGCAATTGATAATCCCCATGCACCCCCCAACCCTACCCACCCCTCCTAATCCTTTTTTTATACCCTAAACTGGCAACATATCTCAGGGGATACGTATATTTCAAAATGCTATAAAAAAAAAAACTACACAAACAACATATGACTTTTTCAACATTTCAAGACAATGTTCACAATTAATACTAACAGTTGTTTTGCTTTTTTTTGCTGAAAAAAGTAAGATTAATATATGCCTACTTTCTAGAATTTCTGAATGTCCAGCCCCATGGCCGTATATGTTGGCTTTAGGTTAAACTGACAAAACAAGCACAGAAAAGTTGAACCAAGTCATGTGACCCCCATACTCCGAACAACCTCATCTATGATAATGATAACAGTATTGGATTAAAAAAAATAAATAAATAATTCCTCTTCATGCCTCCCACAAGAGACCAAAGAATATGTATCCCGTGGTGCACGTTGCCTGTTTAAGGATTCAAAGTGTAGAAAAGTCTTACTTGGAGATGCATTGAATAAGGTGGCTTCAGAATGCAGTGTTAAACACCACCTACTGGTCAAGAAACAGATTTCAAAAGTGAGGCTGAAAGTATTATGGCAATTACATAATCAGTCATTACTGAGATCAGTACGAAATGTGAAACGCTCCAAGGAGAAGCTGAGAATAGTCGATGCATACCTGACATCAGAAAGGTACCGTCAACACTACAGGCTCATGGACGTGCCTCATGCAGAACCTGATTATACCAAGTACGACATGTTCCTGGATCAACATCTTTGTTGACCCTGGAACAACATTGTGATTAACCAATCAGATTTGAAAAAACAGTTTATAGTTTTTGTGAAGTTTAGGCCTACAATCAGCGTTTGGTGCTTGTACATCAGTGTCATTCATCTATCATTTCCTCTGATTTTAGGAATTACTCGTGGGTAAGGTTAGGTTTAGGTGTAGGGATGTGGTCAAGATTAAATTTTTGGATTAAAATGTTGTTCCAGGGTCAACAAAATAT
>JAHKKF010535666.1:0-16808 GCA_019740295.1 Labeo calbasu | reverse complement strand
TGACCCAGGAACACATCTAACTCAGCAAAATCAGGACGTGCGTGCACAGGCGCATCAGGCTACAGAGTCTTTTGAAACCGTTCCTGACGTGCTCTGAGCGTCAGTGAAGCAGGGGGCTGGTGGGGGGCTGTTACTTCTTACAGTTCAGTTCACGAACATGCAGAAATCTGCTCTCTGTTTCAGGATTTCCAGAGCACTTTCTGTGGCAAGACAGGACAGCGGTTGAAGCCTAGTTGTGTTTCGATGACATTTATTGACCAAGCCTAAAAACTCGTCTTCACACAACTTTCTGTGAGTGTGTAACCGTAGTTTGTCATTTCATTAACGTTTTTCATGTGGATTTATCGCATGATGCTAGTTTTCCTTTTCCAGAAGACCCTGGCCCTTTGTTCTCACAGACCAGCTGGAGTCTGAAACAAAGCACAACCCATTACTCCTTCCCCTCCAAGTCTGCAGAGGACACTCAGTTCCCCTTTGAAAGTCTACTGTAATATAGTTTGAAAATCGTTTGTATTTTTTAGGCCTTGTTTCTTTGAAAGGCATGACCATTTCGTTGTATTAATGTCTGTTATATAAGTGTTATTACGAAGGTTCAGAGACATGAGCTCTAAAAGAAATAATTTACTGAAAAGTGGCTTTATTCAGTTTTTCTTACAATACCATGCTGTAGAAACCCACTGTACACACAACAGTAACTCAGAAATAATAAATATTATTTAAAATCATATTTAATAGTTTTACAGCACCATTATCTAGTGGATAAGGTTGATAAAGCCCACAGATGGCCAATGACATATTTTACAGTAAGTGTGTCTGAAGCATCTCAGTCGACGCTTGAAGTTTGTTCATCAAACAGTGACGTTGAATGTTAAACATTTAGGAACTAAACGTAAACGTAAGAATAAAATGGCAAATAAAATCAATTTGCAGTAAAACATCCAAAATATTTGTTTCATTTCATGACGCCTCAAACAAGCCTCTCGTTTTTTTGTTTTCGCTGTTGTCGAGGTCAGATTTTGGGGTACTGTAATCATGAAGCATAAAGTTGTACTCCATTACACTTTTTACAAGAAGACTTCTAACACAAGGACTGAATTCTTATTTTTCACATCAGCTAGTTTCACGGTGTGATGTTTTTAGTCTTTTGTTGTATCTACACATGTTGGTACTTCAAGTCTCTTGAGTCACACAGATGGAATCTTGAACGTTCCGCTCCGATGCTCAATGTTCGTTCGGCTCTGAAAACGCTGTTTTGACGTCCTCTGACACTTCTTCAGTTCCGTTTCTCCTCCAGAAGCATTCCTGAAAGGGAATTCTGTTGTTTCTCGTGTTAATGGTTCTTGGGGTTGGAGGACTTCCCGTGAACCGCGGCTCCTTGGCACGCCGACGTGTCGCAGATTCCGGGTGATCCCTGGTGTCCTGGTCTGCCGGGTCTTCCTGCTTCTCCTGCCTCTCCTGGATCTCCAGGTGCTCCGTCGCGGCCGTCTTTGACGATGCCACGCACGCCCGGCAGACCTGACGGCCACAGAGAGGGACGATTAGAACGATGAATCACTTAAATTCGATATTGTTGGGAATCCCAGGATTGTTCTAAGGCAGAAGAGTACTACTGCTTCTGACCCATCTAACATACTATTTGCATGCTAATAATTTAGAAAAAGTGCATTTTTTTTTCTTAATAAGCTACTTCACATTGACAAGCTGCATTGATAATGTATTTGACATGCCTAATGTAGTTCTGAAAAGACTGTACATACCCGGGTCACCCTGGTCTCCAGCGGGCCCTTCGATGGCTTTACCTACAGGCCCCTTATCACCTGGCTCACCAACATCCCCTGCAGAATTAACATGCATGGAAATTTATTCTGGAATGCGATATATGAATTCATTGTTACTGCATTCATACACATAATAGCAAATATCATTTTCGCAGCTGTCGCTTTCAGAACTTCACACAGTGAGCACAACAGCAGTCCATGTGGGCTAAAGTGTGGATCATTTGCCGTTGCTTTGACACAAAATACACTTGGTGACTAAATCTTTCACACGACACGATTTCTCACTCCAACGCAAACATCACCAAATTCACATGTACCTGCAGGACAAGTTCCATGTTGATGTACACTTTTCAAAACGAGTTCAAAACCGAACAAGGTACACTGATACTACAAGTGTAATAAACATTCCAAATCTAAAAATAAAAAATAAATACGATCAAAATAATTCGATGTAGCCGAGTATCTGTTAGTGTTTGGTTTCGTTACCGCCTACACTGATGCAATAATTTAATATAGTAATGTAAACTTTGCAGTGAATTCTGAACTGTAATCTCATTCTTGTTCGGTAAAGAAATTTTACAGAAGAAAACACTGTGTAACACCATTTGATATGAGCATTTTTAGGTTGTTTTGACAAAGAATGATTTAAGACATGTATGAAGGGTTTTGGTAAAATTTTGAAAAAGTGACTTGAGGGTTCTGTTTGACACCATTAGTTAACATGAACTAGCAATAAAAAGTCATTCGAAGGCATTTATTACTTGCGCAATAGCAATTTCAACATTTACTAAAATTTACAAAAGTTGTAAACTTATTATTATTCAGTGGACCTAACAACGAAAAGTTGTAGTTAAATAAGATAAACATAATGAAGCGCATTTGTTAATAGTATTCATCTGTTTAACTAATTAAAATGCACCCTAAATGGTAGCTGTGTGCACATTGGTCCTTTTAACCATTTGCTAAAAAAAACATGATCGGTCTCTCACCTCGAGGACCAGGATCACCAAGGTCTCCTGGCAGTCCTCTATAACCTGGCGGGCCAAGGGCACCAGGGTGACCGACGGATCCAGCTTCTCCTTGCTTTCCCGGAGGCCCAGGTGGTCCTGGGCGTCCCACGGCACCCGGAGCCAGAGGTCTTCTCAGGTTAGCAGCGAGCTGAGCTATCTGATCTGAGATGAACGCAAGCAAAGCACTACAGACTGCATCCTGAAGCTTTTCACAAATGCAGTTTATGGGTGAACAAAGGTCTTACCATCAATCATTGAGCCACACAGTTCTCTGATGTGCTGCTCACTAGCCAGTTTGCCCTACAACAGAATCACAACAGTACTCATGAGACATATGGTGTGTTTATAGCACAGTGCCAAAATATATTGTCAGGCAGTTGCTTACGGGAACGCCAGTCTTTCCAGAGACCCCTGGAAAACCTTGCTCTCCTTGGAATCCCATCGGTCCTGGTTTTCCAGGTGCTCCTCTGGCTCCGGTCTCTCCCTGTGGTCCTACGACTCCTCTGGCTCCCAGCTCACCACGCTTACCAGGCTATGACACGGAGGAAATGATTGCTTTCAAGTAGCAGTGTAAAATATTTTGCATTTGGTCCCTGGCACTCCAGCTCTACTCGACATAAGAGCTATGACGTGTTCAGCTAACTGCTATGTACAGTTGGGGTCATAAGTGTGACTCTGCAAGATGTTTTTCATTTTGTCCCATCAGATCTTATGCAACACTGTTCTTCAGAAGATAGTTACATATTCTTCACAGGAGGAAGTAATAACAATTTACAAGAGCCATGCTGGGAGGCACGGTGGCTCAGTAGGTCGTGCTGCCGCCTCAGAGAATGAAGGGTTGAATCCCAGAGGACAATTTCTGTGTGGTGTTTGCATGGATTTTCTCAGGGTGCTTTCCGAAGACATGGAAAACTGGGACTAGTAAATATATTCACAACATACTAAACTGATGGTTAGAAATTAACTCGCAGTCGTCTTGCAAACTGCATAGGTAAGACTGAATGCTAGATTAGACAGGTTCATTGCAACATGCAGAATTTTTCCCTTAACCCTCCTCCTCCCCAGTGCCACTTGTCTGGATCTGCTTAGAGGGCATTCTCATGTGTGCATTTGTGCAGCTGCAGCGGTATCTTTCACATGCTCACTGCAGTCTTAGCAGTAGCAAGCAGAACAAATAGTCTTCTGGTTGAAATGGCGGCATGAATGCTTGTATAATCAGTAGCTCCAGACAGTCTGTTTGAATGATCAATGTGTACAAATGACCTAGCTCTAATCCCGCCCCTAACCCTATCTGTCACTAGGGTCTAGACCAGTAGTTCTCAACCTTTTTTGGACCAGTGCCCCCCTAGCCATTATCCAGGTCCCTCAACGCCCCGTCAAATAAAACACAGTCTAATAGTCCTCACCGAATATTAAAGTTGATTGTTCTTACTTTGTGTTTATAATGAGGACTCTTGTTTAGAACATATCCACATGGACCTTTTACAGAAGAGATTTTAGTTTGTTCTTCCATTCTTGGAACTCTTGAACATCCTTTTTACTGCTGTGATATGTTTGGATGTTTTCAATTAGCTTTCTGTGAAATATAATAATATGTATCCCTTAGTTTTAGAAAATACCCTGTTTTTTGAGAGTATATTGAATTCCTCTTTTTTTCTGCCGTAGTGGACATGGTTATTTTGGTGAAAATGGAAGAAATGTAAACCATCCTTTGAAATATTCTCACAAAATGTATGAAATATAGTAAGGTTTGCTTACAAAAACTTCTAGAAAAGTTGGGATGTTTTGTAAAATTATACAATTTATGATTTGTTAATTCTATTTAACTTTTATTTAACTGACAGAAGTACAAAGAAATTATTTCGTTTTTTTTTTTTTTCCAAAATGGTAGATGTACTGTTTTTACTGTATTTGTTAAACAAACAAATGCAACCTTTTTATCCATTAACAAATCTTACTGACCTTTATTTTTTTAATGGTAGTGTATATTATAGGCTATATTTTATTTGTAATATATATAGGCCTATTTTAAAAGCATGCATTTTAACCCAAATATAACAGCCCACATTATCCCACGCATCATTGAATGCCACATGACATTCATCACGTATTTGATTTGACTGGACTTTAAAAATCATTATCATTACAAGGAACAAAAAGGCCACGTGGATATAATATATTCTATGTTTGTGAGATTTAAATAAACTTTAAATAAACTTTAGAAATTTGGCATTCGAACCAACTGCAGCCAGTCAGCAAACAAAAAGCTTTCATATAAATTTTTCTAAACAAGAAAAAACATATCATACTTTATCGTGTCTAAATGCTTGCTATTGTTTTGACGGGAAGTTCAGCAGCTGCGCTACAGAAAGTCAAGCGAACACTAAAGTAAAAAGTTGTTGCTAAGGAAATTACACATCGTCTAGTTTAGAATATTACAGAGTATTATAGAGTATATATAGAGTGTTGGTGTACACTAGCAGCGAACAGCGTGACATGTAATCCCTCTAAAATCAGTCTGCGCTCAGTTACTGAACGACTGATTATGAAGGGATTACGTGTCGCTACAGTAAACGGATGTCGTGTTCAATTTCTGTGGGGTTCCACGCATTCCACGATCTTGCGCTACCGACAAGCTAACAAATGAATGCAGAAAGCTTTGATGCATCCAGTGTAGAGACGGCGTTAGGATGTGGCAGACCATTATCCTCTGCAAGTTTCAGCTCATACATCTTTGGAGTAATCTCGTTTTAACCAAACGCCCCCCAAGAACAGCTCAGCGTCCGAGTAAGGTCGAAATTAGCCACCTTGTAAAATAAGTACAAACTGGTCATGAGACAGCGCTGGAAATTCAAATTCTAACCTTGTGCAATGTTTAAAAATGAGTGGGAGTGCAAGAACGAAGAGTCAGACAACTTTTAGTGATCGAACGAAAGGGACTAAACGAAATATAATCAAAGATGTAGGCACTTCGCTTCAAAGGGATGGTGACGAGGGGGAAGCTAAGCTAAGAGGCGAAGGTGAATTCATGTTGGTATTGAAACTATTAACTATTAAGCAGGCAAATCAGTGATTTCAGAAGAGAAATTAAGACTGATCTGAGATCATTTAAGGAAGAATTCAAGAGTACCACGACACAGGAGTTTGCCCAGTTTAAGCAAGCAGAACAAATACTTTAACTTGCCATGTCCATTACCATGCTAAAGGTTTATTCATGACTGAAACTGAAACTATGCAGTTACTGTTTTCTACAAGCAGTACGACACTTGACACTGCGATGACCCACACTCGCAGGACTTAACAGAACACCTGACCCGTTATGGGATAGCAGCGCTAATTTAATTTCACACTCGGCCGACTCGCCGCCTAAACTGCACCACACTAGCAGAATTAAAATGGGAACTTCTAGCCTATTCAAAGGGTTCGCATCTTTGGCCCCTTAAGGTCCACTTTCCTGCAAAATGTCACTCCCTCTTAGGAATGAACAATGTACCAAATTAAATTCATTATTGTGATGTGTCTTAGTGTGGTCGTCAGTGATTGCCAGGTGTCAATTTATTTAAATGTATGCTTTACCAGTTTTAAGCGCAAAATGAAGCTTCAAACGTAGGTTCAGGAATGATGATTGACAGGACTGAATGTTTGAATGTGCATTACACGTTCCTATCGTCAGTTCTTCCGCCATCCCTCCACCTCCCCATCTCCTCCTCTATTTCTTTTATTCTGCCTCTAGGTAGTACCGCAATGGGGGGTTTGAACTCCATTGAGGACAGCAAGGCAAATTTATTTACCATTAACCACCAGGACTGGATGGGTGAACACTTGAACCGTTTACACACCTGGAGTTCATGAGACTTCATGTGTTTGTGTGTCTGAGAATGGTTTCATTAAAAAACAAAAATAAAAGCTTGAATGATAGTTTACCCATTGAAAATTAAGAAATTAAGATAGAAATATCACTTTTAACTCATTTTACAGTATTATTACAATATATTTGTCATTTGTTTAACATCATGACAACTACACTTTTAATTTTATAGTCAAATTGAACTGGACAAAAAACAATAGGAATGTGGCCTATAAAAAGTGTTTTTTTTTTTTTAAATAGCTATTTAAATCATCTGGTGAAAATGTTCATATCAAAATGTATTGCAGAAAAACTAAATATTGCAATGTCAGTTTTTTTCCCCATCTTGCACAGCCCTATCACAACTGTAATCAAACACAAGCTAATCGAGGTCTCCAGGATTACTAGAAAGCTGCAGGCGGTGACTTTGATCTGGACAGTGTCGTTTAACTACAGTACACCGCTTCCTCTCGTTTATATCGCGTCTACACTTTGTAGGTTATAATGAGCGTCAGTGAACTTGTGCTTTACAGCTGAACTGTCGCGCGCTTTAGCGATTCCGTGCCATGTTGATGCCTTTGACTGGACTGTTGTAAATGTGAAACTTCACAGTGTAAACACTAATAGGCAAATATGGCACCTTTGAAAGCACCTATCAGTGGGTTCTGAATTGGGTTCAAAATAGCCTTGGCTACTCAAGGGTGTATTTAGTGATTTGGGGGCCCCACACCAACTACAGTATGCTTTCATTTACTTTTGTAACCCTTATTTGCTGCCTCATAGCTTGGAATGTATTTAACCCTACACATGAACTATGGGACAGTGCAAATTCAGTCATTAAAGAGATCATGAAAAAATTCCCTTGATCTTTTGACATATAAGAGGTCATCGTACTAAAAAAAAAACGTCCTGTAAGTGACACAATTCAACACTGGATTTTTAATAAAGATTGACACTATATAAAAGACTATACTGGATTCACCAGTGATGTCGCAACAAAAGTGTGAGTGACTGTTTTCATTACGTGCTCACTATTGTCTCTTCTTGCAGATCGTTTATGTACTAAGTTACTTATGCATTTTAAACCCAAATCACAGTGGCATCCATCTATGAGGAATGAACGTCCAGTGTTAGCCAATCACAGCAGTGGGCGTTTACTTCCGAGTCTACAATCTGCCACGCCTACTCAAACAGAGCGAAATAGCCCGTCTAAACTTCTAAATTATGATGTTTTTTGTCGTGAAAATCTTGATAACATTATAAGTGGACCTCAGAGAACAGTACAAAATTGAAAAAAGGCAGTTGATGACCCCTTTAATAATCAGTCAACCTGATGATGTTTTAACAGTAATTGCTTTCTAAAATAAAATATGTTAATCTCTTTCGTTTCCTGAGACTGATGTGTGATACAGAATGTAAAGTTTATATTAGATGGCCTTAACTACTATGTACTTCCATCAAAAAATAAATAAGTACATAGAATTATTGCGTTCATACTGTACTGCAAAATACCTTTGCTGCTCTTGAGGTGGGATGCGGGTAAGGATAGGGACAGATGGAATGGGTAGGTTTAAGGGTGGGTCAACTGTGTCATTATGAATGTAATTACTTTTTTAAATAGAAGTACAATGTAAAAACATGTATGTACACAATACGTGCACTGTATTAAGTGATTCATTTAAATGCGAGTATTTAGTAGTCGAGGCTACCTAATATAAAACTGGACCAAGATCTCTTCACCACAAGTGTCGCTGGATTTGTTTGTTTGTTTGTTTGTTTCTGTACAGAGGCACGCACCTATTGATTTCCAACCTGCACCGCTAATGCCAAGGTAAATATTTGATATTTTATAAAACATGCCCACTTGCAGGAGTCTGAAATGGCTTCATTTTTAAGGCGTGACCTGATTATAGGCACTTGAAATATACTGTGATTACAAGTATAATATCTTTTTTTGTTTAAATGTGACATATTCCATGGCTTAAAAAAGGGTTTAGAGAAAAATTATGAGGTGTGTAATTTCACACTGTCACTGGAGGTCTACCAAAAAAAAAACAAACTAAAGTAATTCTTTAGCCTTATTACTGCAGGTTAATCTACAATACTAAAATCTTATATGTTTCACTTGAGTGCACACATCTCTAAAAGTTGTTTTGAACTATTCAGAGTGTAATCCAGCTATCGTGGGTTGTGACTCTTACCGTGTTTCTGTTACTGTGCTCTTTGTTTATCATTGGCTTTGTTTGGAATCAGTGGCACGGCAACATCGCGCCTGTGTTCTGTGAAACGCCTGGACAAACTACTGTTGGCCACAATGCGTTGTGCTGGCAATTTCCAGTGTGATGAATAACCAGGAGATGACATTACAAAACATTTTCTTGCCTCTTTTTTTTTTTTAAATTAAACAATGTCAGCGTCAGACATGATGAGGTAATGATAACCACTGTATAATGTAGTTCCACTTAATACTTAAGTTTCAGGCAGTCTAGACTGTGTACTGTATAGTACTGAGTAGTGTTAAGTATCATTCCAGTCCAAACATAGCCACTCTGTCTTCTTTGATTTAGACTGTCGAATGTCGTAACATGAAAACGATGTTAATAATTGTACTGTCAATTAAATGTATCAAAGTATATAATTTTAGGGGAAAAAATCATTACATAATGGGAATCATCATACAGTTTTGAAGTAAAAACAGACCTTTAACTTCTTCATTCGACCAAATATGCAAATGGTTAGAATAGTACAAAAACAGGAAAATGTGTTCAAATGAAATGAGGTCTCACCTCTCCTTTCTGTCCGACGGGACCATAAGGACCCTGAAATAAGAGGAAACAGAGTCTGTGTCAGGGATCAGAAGACCATTCAGACATTGAGCTGCACGTGACAAATAAACGGCGTTACGTACGGGCTCCCCGTTCTCCCCCGGTAAACCGTCGCTTCCAGCAACTCCCTAAAACACACAAGCACACGTCAGCATACCAAAACATACATATAGAATTGATCATCACTGTAAAAAAAAAAATGGAGGATTATTTTATAAAAAAATGGCTGTAGTCAGAAATGTACAGTGAAATCAATGCATACTGGGTTGATTTATTCTTAAAAAATGACTGAATGAAAAGCACAACCATGCTAACATCACAGTAATTTACTGCTCCTGTTTTACTCTGAATTCACATTATAAAGTTGTGTTTACCTGTCCCACTGTGAGAAATTTAGTGGGTGACAAGCTAGATTATGAAATCAGCTAATTGGCAGACTTTAGGTTAGTCAAACTATTCTTAGCATGAAGATGGCCATTTTATTTTAGCATTATTTAATCATGAAGATTAAGATTTCTGAATGTGCAGTTTGATACAAGAGAAGTGCCACTGCGGATTAATTACAGTGGGAGTAATTATTAACCTGGGATATACTGTAATTTCACACAAACATTTTTAACAGTGCAGATATGCCTCTTACCATGTCTCCTTTAGGCCCTCCAGCTCCAACTGGACCCTGAGAGAGAGAGACAGAGAGAATGTGTGTCTGAATGAAGAAGGCCTGAGAACACAGAAAGGCTTTGTTCTGTGGCAGGAGCTCTGGACAGACAGGTCACCAGGACCTCTAGATGTCGACTAACATATGAGCTGTGTTCTTTACCGTGTCTGTGATTAAACTACATAATATATGTGTATAATATATAGTTCGTGAAGAACGTCGATGTTTAAAACGGAAACGACATTTTGAGAGACATTTGAAAATACACAGGATGAACACTCCTAATATCAGACAGACAGATGTTTTCGTACGCGTCACCCACCCGCTCGCCAAAGCCGCCTCTGATTCCAGTAGGACCAGGCAGACCTGGATCACCTATAGCTCCTTTAACACCCTGTATGGAAACACAAAATAATCCCATTCATAAACCAAGGAATCGGATGTCAGAGATTTGATAACTGCTGCTGACATTCACTGTCACCAAACCCTGTCCTATGGCATATGAAGCATGTTTCACATGTTTCCATTGTGGCACTCGACATGATCCCATAATGCAGCTCACCTGGAATCCTTTAACACCTTGCGGTCCAGGGTTTCCGGGTAGTCCGATGCCACCCTATTAAACAAGCACATACAGTACGTTCACATCCCGTCAGCTTGACAACGAACAGCCGCAAAGCCTGTCGGCACATGACGTGATCATCTCTCGGGATTTAGCCGTTTGACCTTCTTTTCAGATGAGCGTGTCATGGTCTTACTTCAAGCAATTTGAGACAGTTCATTCAAACAAGGATAGATGGGGATTTTCGCTTGTGGTTTTGTGATGTCAAAATCATAACAGCCGACCTCTAGCACTTCAAATTAAAATTCTGTTGTGACCAGCATCTGATGTCATGTTTTTACTTACAGCCACACCTCTGGGTCCGGCCTCTCCTCTCTCTCCGGGGATGCCGATCTCACCCTGTGGGAGGAGACGCGTTTAGTAAGCAGCCATTGCACACCAGTAGCCTCATAGGATCCTACTAAATGACCTGTTTATAGTCACAGAAGTCGTCAGTGCAGTAACACTGGCTGAGAATGTGAATGTGATTTTACAGCATGCATTACTACGCTACAGCTCTCAGAAAGGGTTCATATCAGGTCATAGGTCAGATACATACAGGTATACCTGGCTCTCCAGATGGTCCTGCTTCTCCCATCTCTCCTGAATTGCCCTAAACGGAGAAGGATTCTTGCATTATACACCACATCACGGTACAATGGATCTCAGATGGTCCACAGTCCGATTCATGTCAGAAACGCCAGACCAGTGAGCCAAAAAAAAAAAATTAAAAACCATGGGAGAACTGTCCATTTTAGTCGAAAGTAGCATGAGCAGTACGCCTCCAGATCATGCATTTCCCAGGCACCCTGCTAACAGAAGCCTGTCTCCAGAGGTGCTGTCGTTTCGTCACTGAGGCCGGAGGAAGTTTAGCGAGGGCACTGATGCATAAATTCATTCCCCTTTCATCTTTGCGGTTTCACCACAAACTTCCACAGTGCACCTTGGTTTTTAACATTCATTTAGAAGTGTCTTAATTAACCAAACTTCAACAACATAAGGGCAGGCGCCTTGAGCGATCCCTGAGTGATTAGTAATATTCCCATTTCCAAATACTTATTTCATCAATTCTTCTGCCCTGGTTTCCCAGCTAGAACACAGGGAGCAGAAACAAAGATGTGGAGAAGCGCCGCAGGTCTTTTAGAGCTCCTGCTGTCAGCAAACTAAAGACCGGCCAAGTACTGAAGAGAACATAACTCAATGAAATATGCCACTCTCATGAATAAAGTTAAGCACTCAGATGACATTAAAGTATTGTCCAGGAGTTATCTGAACTGAACTTAAGCTTAAATTCACAAATAGTGGATGGCAGTGGATGCTCTGCCTTCAAAATCATGGTCTAACTGTAAAGAAAATATTTTGATGAACACTTAACAACGCAGACAGACGTCTGGTATAATTTACATCGATCTTGGTTTAATGACATATTATAGTGTATATATACATAGTATATGCTGTTGCAGTAGTGCAGTGAGCATCCCGACCTTATCGCAATGATAACCTCGTTGATAACGTGGTCTTCCGCAGTAAATAGTAAGCTTCGCTTGATTCATTTCTTCAAATAAAGTTCATTCAGCACTGTCAGTTTTACACTGCAAAATTAATTAAAGTATGTTTAGATATTATTACTTGACAAAGAAGTAATAATATCTAAACATATGGTTACATTTATGCTTAAAAAAAAAAAAAAAATCTACAGTTGTCCTGAAACATATCTCTCAGTGTAAATATTTTATTTTAAATTCTACTGTGTTCCAGTTTAATGGTCCAATTTTTGGAGAGATGCTGTGAAAAAATAAATAACTTCTTTTAACTTGAGCAATATGCGTTTGGAACAAAACAAAACACTGTAAAAGATGTGTAAAAATTCATTCTGTGTGAAGGGCAAGTAAGTTTATACAATCTCGCTGAGGATCTCAAAAAAGGACACTTTTCCTCTTTGGCTGACATAAAAAAAAAAAAAAGATTATGAAATTATAATGTGATGACATTTTGTCTCTCTTATCTGACTATATTTCAACTGAATAAATTTCAGGTATTAATGGCCTTGATGGCTGTCAAATAAGTTGCAAACAGATTGATATACTTACAACTCCTCCTTTGGCCCCTTTTGCACCAGCTTTTCCCGGCAAGCCCTGAATTACACACAAATAGATTTCGACTTGTGAGTTGCGCAAAGATACAAAGCCCAGCAAACAAAGCTACTGAAAAGTGATAAAGCACTCAAAAGTTATTATTAAACAGAACAACCAAATGATCTCACGGGTGAATGAAAACTTTCCAGATTAAAAAACAAGCGGAGACGAATGGCAAAAGATCACATAATCACACCATTTCTCGTCTCAAATTTCATTTGTGTGCTGTGTGCGTTTTTACAACAGAGTAATGAACGGTAATACGTACAGGCAGACCATTAGGTCCTTTCTCACCAGGTACTCCAAGTCTACCAGCATCTCCCTATCAACACAAGCAAACACCATCAGCATCACAAGAAACGACGCCTAGACGCGTCTCGGCAGAAAACGAGCCGCTCGTCACCTTTTCGCCGTCTAGTCCTTGAGTTCCATCCTTCCCGTCCCTGCCCGGGATGCCCTGCGGTTCCACACACAGCATTATAATGGGGAAATCAAACGCTCATCGAAAGAGTCAGCAAATAATACAGTTCCTTACAGGTTCGCCTTTAGGTCCCGCACCTCCAGGTAGTCCCTTGGGGCCTATTTTCCCCTATGAAGAGGATGACATTGACACATTATCACAGTATCACAATCGCTCTGATGTTACAGGAATGAAGGTCTACATTGAAATAAGTACGAAGGGCCTCCAGCAAGTCATTCGCTTACTATCTCTCCTTTGGGCCCCTTGAAACCTTGCGGTCCTTTATCGCCAGCATCACCCTATCAGAAGATCAACATCAAACGTTTGAGGATTGTATTATTTATTAACGAAGCACGCACATTAAAGAAAAAAAGTGATGAAACACTCACGGTCTTTCCAATGATGCCAGCAATTCCGGGTTTTCCTCTGAAGCCAGGCAATCCCTACACAGAGAAGTAGATGGAAACGATGAAGGGCACGGCCGTTTGGACTCGGTATACGCTCGTATCGGTTTCTGTAAAATGTGGGGTGTGATGTTACTGAGGTCTTACTCTGTCTCCTACTGCTCCCACCGGACCCTGCAGTCCTCTCAGCCCTCGAGAGCCCTTAAACACACCGATACGCCCAAAAGAGTGAATGGAAAAGGCACTAAAATCTGGACATGATAGTGGTGTGTCCCACAACATACAGTGTGGTATATTTTTTGAGCAGAATATGTCACTTTGCTTATTTTGATCAACTCCATTTGATTCTACTCTATTCTGTCCTGTTCAGTTCTTCTAAACAACTATGTAACACTGGGGTCTTTTATCATAGCGCTCCATTTTATAAAAGAAATAAAGGAGACGTTGATTTGACCAAAGTAGCAGACGGATCACGTGAGGATCGAAGCAGCAGGTGTCAGCCGGTCCTCAGACTGGGCCCATTACCACCGTATCACCCAACAATTAGATACCGCCACATTTTACCCCCCAGAATTTGATATTGTTGATGCTGCTCTGCTGCACTCCATTACTCTCACTGCTGTTAGGATGATAAACAGTTTAAAAGGTTACATTTTTGATGCTTGCAGAGCCAAAACAACTGACACGCCGATCAAATTTGAGAAGACGGGCTTTGCTGTTCACAGATCCTTCAGTTTAACAGTGGACGAGCGCAAGGCAAGATTTAAGTAACTAAACATTAATGTCCACTGTTTTATGACAGAATTGTTACAGGCAGTACTATCTGATGACGCAAAATATTGTGTTCTTCTACTACTACTTGTTATTGTTTTTGTTTTTTTTAATTTCATTTAACTACAAAAGAATAAATGACATATTTTCGGAGCAACTCCTTTCTCGCCCCCACCCAAAACATAAGTTTAAGACACGGTTGCAGTCTTGCAAAGTGCTGCTGCAGGTCTAGATGAGATGGGCTGTGAATCTGTCGCACCTGTAAACCCACTGTCCCTGGGGTTCCCGGCGGCCCCGGCGGGCCCTGATCGCCCTGATGGGAAGAGACAGCCACAGAAACGCATTACAAACATGCAGCTGTCTGCTTTAGGTTCATTCTTCAACTTTACAATAGTGTTTCAGTCTCTGTTACGTGACAGTCTCACCTTCTCGCCGTCTTTCCCCACCTCTCCTTTACTGCCTTTATGACCTGTATGACCCTACATGAAAGCACAGAAGCAGAACAACAGTTTGTGATATCCTTTGCAAAAAAAAAAAAAAAAAGATATTTTGTCTAGAGATGCACTGATCGTCTGGCAACGGACCGGAATTAACCGATTTATCGGCCTGTTTTGGTGTCACACTTACGGCGACCGATATAATGCGTTTATGTCGTGCCAGAGTGAGTATATGGAAAAGACTCGTGCAGAAATCAAAACAAAGAAAGTTACGGATGCATACTGCGGCATGATTTAGGTAAGCAACATTGCACGACACTTCAACAAGGTTGCGATGTGACGCTGATTTTATACAATAGTAGCTCAATAAACAAGAAGTTAAAATGAAGTGACTTACATTTTAGACACAATATTGACTATTTTTGCTCAATTTCATTGCCACAGCAGAACGTTTTATTACTGAATGAATCCACGTTTTTGAAGGAATCGAGCGAGTCAATGATTCAGTAACCCATTCGTAAAAACAGCCTATCGCCTCGTTTCTTGAATGAATCGGCCGTACGAACGTCTACATGACTCACTCATTAAAGCAGTCATTCGCCGCCACCTACTGGTAGTCAGTGTTGGGAAGGTTACTTTGGAAATGTAACAGGTTACAGATTACATGTTACCCTATTTAAAATGTAATAAGAAGTGTAACTTTTCAGTTACTTTATTAATGTAACTTATTACTTGATTAGTTTTTGATTACTTTTCTAAATTTCTAAAATGTTCAACTGTTAATGATTTTGAAACATTTAAAGCCGGCAGAGTGAACCTTACAGTAGCCCTCGACACCGATTACTGTCAGACTCTCAAAATCCTTCATCACTTCAGTTAAAACTAAGTAAGGGTAAATATACATGCACTAACAACTGGCCGGATGTACATTATCCCATTGATTACACAGCTCAATCAAGCGTTCCACAGAGCCGTGTAATAATTCAACTTAAAGCACAGACACCCCAAATTCAGACTTAACACCTCTTATTTACTTAAGGTTAAATTCAGATTTGAAATCATAACAAGAAATAGTTTAATAGCTATGATACTGGTTGAAATCAGATGATACTGGGTGAAAGCAAATGTTCGCATAGTTATGACAGGAAACACTGGCATCTAACAACGCCTTGGAAAAAAAACAATTAATCTTAAAAACTAACGTATATGCATAAACCCAAATAGGACAGAAAACAGTTATTGAATAAGCACGTGTCCTATTTTGTGTCCTAAACTCCTGAAACATTGGTGTGTCCTTTTAGAGCAATGCAGTTTATAAAAAAAATTAAATCTGTATGCGGGTGTGTATGTGTGAAAAAAATCAGATGTAAGCCCTTTTGTAATCATTAACATTTTTCAAAGGTAACTGTAATTTAATTTAAGCAACTGTAACTAATTACGGTTACATTTATTTTGTAATTAAATGACGTAATTCTGTTACATGTAACTAGTTCCTCCCCAACACTGCTGGTGATTTGGTTTCATATTAAAAAGTATCATTGCATTTTTCCCAACATTTCTTATTTGTATGTTTAAAAAAATATTTGAAACATAAAACTTGCAGTGTAAATGCATTTATGGCACAGTCCATGTAAATAATGCCACTTCAGATGCACATTAAGTTTCTTCTGTAGTTTGTTGATACTGATTTCATACTGATAATTGACCCAGTGTAAGAATTTGATGTAAAAGATGACACATTTAATGAGGTTAGGGGGAAAACGCCCATTTACAATCACAGTGGGAAATGGCATCTGTTTTGTTATATACGCCAACTCCTTTTCAGTTAATTGTTATTCCTACCTCCTTCCGGTCAGGGAGCACTTGATTTCGAGAGCTGACG
>JAHKKF010535665.1:0-11439 GCA_019740295.1 Labeo calbasu | reverse complement strand
TACAACTGAAGAAAGAAAGACATGAACATCTTGGATGACAAGGGGGTGAGTACATTATATGTGAATCTTTGTTTTGGAAGTGGACTTCTCCTTTAAAAGTTTCTCTAAGAAAGATGTAGTCTATTACAACATCATACCAAACAATCTGAAAACCCTGCTAAAACAAACAAACAAACAAACAAAAACAACAGAAACCATCACAGAAATTTGAATGGTTTACACTACAAATACCATTACAAACATTACAAACCATCAACTTTTAACCATTGAAACCATTACAAAAGTGCGTTTTGGGACAAATTACATTACATAGGATTTAGTTTTTTTGACAAGCAACCAACAGAAGGCAACCAGTTACCAAACCAGGTCCATTACAGTTTCCATTAAAACCAGTACAAGTGCCATTACAAATTTTGTGATGGTGTCTATTTATTTATATATTTATTTTTTTAGCAGGGGACAAACTGAATTGATACCTAACTCCTCCTCAACATGGGAGTATACTGTATGTTACGAACCACATAAAAGACGCATGTTTAATCATGTGATGCATATTGTAAATACTGATGTTTATACCGGTATATCCCAGTGAATGATGAGATATTTCCATAACTAAAATTGCATAAAAACGTAATATGTCTGTTCCATCTGTATATCTCAATGAGCTTTTATGATGTTTTACAAATGTGCAGTAGGGCGAATAACATTTTCCGACGTTTCAGTGTGACTGAAAAACTTGAAAATGCTAAGGTGGATGGAGGCCTTGTTCACGCTAATTCATTTTCGTTTCAAAATGCATCTTTTTCTCTCCGTTTTGGCCTTCTGTTCACACTGAGATGGCTTTTTTGTCAAGGAAAACTGAGCTTTTTGAAAACGCTCTCCAAAGTGGATAAATTTGAAAACACTGTTTTCGCTTTGTAGTGTGGACTGTGAAAACAGAGGCTTTTGAAGTCATGTACCGATTGTTATCTATACTTCTGTCATGATAACTCTCGGAGGGACTGGCATAATCATGTGCATGACAATGTTAATGTATTTGGTCTTGGCAGAATAGATCTACTACACTGCTGCGACAGAGCAAGCTGAGACTTGCTATTGCCAATATGTCCACAACATGCTGCTGTGAGCATGTAAGAAATACTGCTGCTGCACATATAGCATATATATGAATAATGCCCATATAGCATATATGAATCACCTCGTAACAGATCTTTACAGGTGGAGCTGGGGAAGGTGGAGGGTTTCTGAAGCAAGCTGCTACGGCAAGCACTAGTCATATATTTGAATGTTGAACATGATCATTGCTACTGATACAGGAGAGAACCAATCAGCTGTGCCATGTGAAAATGATGTCATAGGTCAGATTGAGTTTGACCTGTCGGACTGCGTCATCTAGAATTTCATGCCAGAACTATTTATACCTGTATTGTGCCTGTTGTGTGCTATTTACTTTTTCACTGTTGCTATAAATGTGTTACTTTATACACTTTTTATATCACAGTCCTGCAAAGTTGACAGAAAATGTACTTGCAGTTGCTGTTTGCGCCAAAACATAAGGGCAGTTGCGTTTTCGATCAGACATACAATCGGGAGTGAATGAGACCTGGACGCGTCAGTGAATGGTGAGACATTTTCCTAAATAAAATGATCATACCAGAAGAACTGCATGAAAACGTATCATGTCTCTTCCATCTGTATCGTCTCAATGAGCTTTTTTGAGGCTTTACGCATATGCAGTAAAGCAAATTCAACATTTTCTGACATTTCAACGTGGATGAGAAACTTTTGGAAAATGCTTAAAAAACGCTAGCGTGGACGGAGAGAGTTTTCAAATGAAAATGTTGTTTTCAAATGTTTCTGGATTAATGTAGACGTAGCTGAAGAGTGTTTTAAAATGAAAGCGCCGTTTTCAAATGTATCCAGATGTCTACATTACTCCGGATACATTTGAAAACAGCTTTTCGTTCTCTCCGTGCACACTAGCGTTTTCCAAAAGTTTCTCATCCACACTGAAACGTCAGAAAACACTGAATTCGCTTTACAGCGCATGCCTAAAACCACAAAAAAACTCACTGAAACGATACAGACGGAACAGACATGATACGTTTTCATGCAATTCTTCAGGTAGGACCATTTTATTGAAACGCAACTGCCCTCATGTTTTGCCGCAAACATCAATCGCTAGTACATTTTCTGCCATCTTTGCAGGACTGTGAAATGAAAAGTGTACAAAGTAACACATCTGTAGCAACAGTGTGAAAGTAAATAGCACATAACAATCACAATACGGTATAAATACTGAAATCTATCAGTACATTATGTCACATGACTAAACATGCGTCATCGTTTTCAAAAGCCTCCGTTTTCACAGTCCACACTACAACGCAAAAACAGCTTTAGAATTTATCCAGCGTTTTTCAAATGCTCAGTTTTTCTTGACAAAAACGCCATCTCAGTGTGAACAGAAGGCCAAAATGGAGAAAAAGATGTGTTTTCAAACTAAAACATATTAGTGTGGACAAGGCCTAAGAAAGAAAATGAAAATATGAGAGTATAAGTAAAAAATAAGTTAAGTGATAAGTGGGTTTAACCTTATCTGTGTTATATTTCATCTGCAACAACATTGTAAACTTATTTAAAGATCTGAGCAGCACAACAGTGAAACAAGATAGCTACATTTGGCCATTAACTGTTAAATGTTCTTAGCATGAAAGACCCACGACTGGCAGATCCATGTGCTGCTTGTTTTCTCTCCAGTACGGTAGGAAGAATTGTTTGAGTAATGTACATATAATTATGAGGATGCTAACTGTGACAGGATGATTGACAGGCCAGATTACAGTGACAGAATGCACGCAACTACACGACAAAGCGTTGTAGTATGTCGCAAAGCCTGCCTAGTCTTCTACACACTCAAAATTATTTTGGGCATAAAATAAGTAGGTGAATTGGGACGCATAACATGTTTTTTAGAGGCTAACTGTTGAGTATACAGTGATTATGCACGTTACTGATGTGCTTTATGAGACGAAAGGAGTGCACTCGATAATTTGTAAATATATATGCAATATGTGCAGTACATTCATGTTTTCTATACCATATTTGTCAATTTCTCTACAAAGTTGAGAGAAACTCAACGGGATGTTGGTTATTTTTATATAAAAACAAAAATGTCATGTTTAAGTGGTCACTTTCTTTATTCATATCTAATTGTGCTGGGCTCAGTTGCCGTGTACCAGTCATTTTTAAACAGTTTTAAAAGGCCAGTTCTCTGGAATTCCTTGGCCACCTACTTTGATAATTGCCTGTTACACAATATATCCACTTTATTGGAAATCACTTTGGTCCAAAAGTGTCTGCAAATATAAATGCGTTCAGTGCACAGTTTGTCTCTTTGTGAGTATCTGGAGAATGCTTCGCCCTTCCTCTACTCCGATAAAGGACTTCAGTGTTTAAGCACTCCATCTCGAGGACTTCGTGAAGAAGATAGCATACTGTTGTTTGCGTTTATTGTCAATCCAAAAGTGGGTGAAAGCTCTGATGAAAAAGCCTCAGGCGTTCTTTCAAAACACTAAACAATAAATAAACTCTCTTTATGTCTTTGACAGTGCTATTGTTTCGTATGCCAAAGCTGTGTTAAACTGAAAGATGTCAGGAGTGGAAAACAAGACAAAAAAGAATGACAGTGTTCCCTGTTGATTGTCAGCTCATGGAAGGTCTCTGGTCTAGAAGAGAGAGGTGTCTTAGCCATCTAATTGAGAAAAATTGCAGACCGGCAGCCTTTCCAAAATCACTTAGACATCGGATATAATTGTGAAGTTCATTCTTTCACAAGTCTCTCGGGTTCCACACATATAAATACAATAATGCGTGCCGGGCCGTAGTTTGAAACCTTGATTGCAATTAACGGAGAGAAGCTGCTGGGGGAGGAGAAGAATCAAGTCACTTTTTTATCTCCTTTTGCTAAGAGGCCGTAGACAGGTTGATGGGGTTGCCTTAACACGTGGGATGTTTCAGAAGGGTTCCACATTTAAAACAGTGATTTGAAAACATCTATGGAATCAGGGTTTTGCTGGTTAGCGTGACCCTGTTTGGTAAATGCCATTACTACACCTTCAAGCTATAAAAGTGTGTTTCTCTTTTGACAGACAATCAAAAGCAGCATGTTTTCTAATGAAATAATATTTTAAGAGCAACATATACACTATCAGTCAAAAGTTTTTGAACAGTAAGATTTTGAATGTTTTTTAAAGAAGTCTCTTCTGCTCACAAAGCCTGCACAAATTAATTCTGAAATATTTTTTTTACTATTTAAAATGTTTTCTACTTGAATATATTTTAAAATGTAATTTATTCCTGTGATTTCAAAGCTGAATTTTTAGCATCATTACTCCAGTCACAAGATCCATCAGAAAACATTCAAATATTCTGATTTGCTGCTCAGAAAAACATTCATTATTATCATTATGTTGAAAACAGATGAGTAGAATTTTTTCAGGTTTGGTGAATAGAAAGTTCAGAAGAACAACATTTATCTGAAATAGAAATCTTTTGTAACATTATAAATGTCTTTATCATGGATCTTTTGATCCATTTAAAGCATCCTTGCTAATCAAATAAATGCTGATCTTTGGATTTTTCTATTAATCAAAAAATCCTGAAAAAAATGTACTTAACTGTTTTAAACAAATCAGCATATTGGAATGATTTCTGAAGGATCATGTGACACTTAAGACTGGAGTAATGATGCTGAAAATGTAGCTTTGATTACAGGAATAAATTACATTTTAAAATATATTCAAATAGAAAGCAGTTATTTTAAATAGTAAAAATATTTCACAATATTATTGCTTTTGCTGTGAGTTGGCTCAAATAAATACAGGCTTAGTGAGCAGAAGAGACTTCTTTACAAAAACATAAAAATTCTTACTGTTCAAAAACTTTTGACTGGTAGTTTATAAATCACAAATATATTTTTTTAAAGTGCTACAGTAGGTGTTATACCAATATTTTAATATGCAGCTGTAAAAGAGTGTGTTTTATCAAATTTGAGGCATGAATCTCATGTATGTGATGTTGCAACAATTAATGAAACATATATATGAAATATATATATATATATACTTTTAGGTTAATATTTATTTTGAAATAATAATAATAAAAATTCTTGCCTTTTAAATCTGGAAAGATGTCCCAGCAAAAACATCCGTCACAACACAGAGGCACACATTTTGGAAATTATAGTCCTTCTAATTCCTGAAGACCATGTAATCCATTGGGGGTTGGAGACACAACAATAAAATGTTAACATATCAAAAAAAAAAAAAAAAAGTGTAAATAACTTTAAATGCATCTAAGTTATCCTATGAAAATGTTTTGTACATCATGTATTCCACTTCATAGATTCTATTTAGATTTTATTGCTGTATGTGTACTGAAATCAGGTCTGTGCTTGATGTGTCCAAAAATGTGGACTATTAGATGTGGAAATATTTCACTCTTCTCTAAAAAATGCACCTGTGGTTTCAGCATTTGGCAGGAGTAGAGCCAGATGCTGTGCATCTGAATTTATGATGCAGGACAAGTCACGTGGCCCACTTTGAAAAACTCCATCTGTGTCTTTAAAAGCGTGAGAAAGCCACGC
This sequence comes from Labeo calbasu, assembly GCA_019740295.1. Lineage (NCBI taxonomy): Eukaryota > Metazoa > Chordata > Actinopteri > Cypriniformes > Cyprinidae > Labeo > Labeo calbasu. The sequence goes on along the minus strand of JAHKKF010535665.1, from coordinate 5,795 downwards.
CACTTCTGTTCTCCGCTCACCGCAAAAGTTCAAGCTTTGTGCCGGGCTCCGTAGTTCACAAGTTCAGCAGTTATATTTAGGGACTGATTTCAGCGCTGCTTTATCTGCCTGTCTGCCTATGGCTCTTAAACCCAGAGTTTTGTTCCTTTTAACGTTCCCATATTTCCATGAAGAAGTTTTGATTGGTCACACGCATTCACACGCTGGCAGCAAGGCCAGCTCTACACATTTCACTTGTTAATAAGAGACAGTGTACGAAGTGGAAAATGTGAACCGTGTCTGACTGTGTCATGTCCAGCCCTGACGTCTGCGCTCAGACACCATTAACCCTCTTTGGCTGTTGAACACCCTGCAGAAAAATAAGTTAGCATACCTCAAGAAACACAAGCACCGTGCTGGCCAAGGCCTCAATAGTTCTGCATGAAAATAAGCCTTGGCTGTAATGGCTTCCTGCTCTCACATCCTTAATCACCTGCTATCCCGCGTACGTGTTCGGCTCTGATGTGACTTCTGATCCAGCTGGCTGATACAAAGGCGCGAGTCAAACGTCTTCAGCTTTCTCATCTCTCCTCCCCCCTCACTCTCCTCTGGGTTCGTGTCACGGTGATTGATTTAACCCAAATAAACTCATTTATCTTTCAATTAGTGCCAGCCCCGTAATATGGTGTGGATTATGAAGTAATCCAGGCGCTGAGCTCTGTGAGGAGGAGCGGGACCGCACCTATTTAACACAGCCAAATGTGCACGTCATCGCTGGTGCTTTCATGGAGCGTTTTCTCTGGATGATTTGAAATTTGACTATTATCATTATTCTGATTTATTTCTTTGGCTGTGGGTGAGTAATGCAGTCAGGGGGTGGCAAGGTGTGAGTTTCAACTCCAAATGTTGCAGGTACTGGGCCACTGTGCCTGGCTATCAATCTCAGCCATCTGTGTGTGTGTGGTCTTGCTGGGTTTTATTTTCGCTTATAAATGTTCAGAATAACTGCAATTTACATGCTTTCGAAACAAAACATTATTACCAAAGTTCTTTTATGTCGAGTCAGTTTCACGTAAGACTAATCAGAAGTAAAATTCACTTTTACATGTTGTTTGGTTTGGTTTTTTAAATCCCTATAGATCTTAACCCTTTTTTTTTTAAATCAAACGATTCTCTGGTTCTTGGCTGTGTGATGTCACACATACCAAGGCCTTACCTTAGACCTGCCCTGAGTGTGCTGTGAACAGTCTGCCATTGTTTCGACACCTGAGCAGGGGAAGACAAGATGCAGAGGATTACTTTAGTTTTTTAAGGGAATGTGCCCCCCAATCTATCTAAATGCGTCTATGTTCGCATGAATCATTCGTGATCCAGGTTAACCTGCAGCAGAAGTATAAGGGGTTTTTATGAATCTTTGCAAATCGCCAAATAGTTGTTTTACACTACCATTGTGAAATTTTAACCAAAGTACGTTATAGACTTTTCATTAAGACCCTAAAGAATATTAGAACATCCGATGACCCCTTTAACATTCCTATTCATCTTCATGGTTCAGTTGGTGAGGGAGCCCCTGAACGTATGTGATTAGTGTTGATATTGCCTTTATACAACAGTTCAATAAAAATAAAGTCAGTATTGAGAAACCTACAATTTAAAAACACAGTTTTCTCTGTCTCTACATGCAAAACTTAAAACTTTGCTACTTATACATACAATTCACTGCAGTTCATATGAACTCTAATGTAAGAAAAACACTGACAGATAATGTATAATAATACATCTTGACATGTACACTACATAATCAGCTCCATATTTCTGGGTTTTCGTAGTAAACTTGATGTAGTTACTATTGGAAGAGAGCTGAACTGGATGATGACATCACTGAATCATCAGTGAACTGAATGTAGCTGGGAAATGACTCTTTGTTACTGTACTCTATTTTCCTGTTGACACTCTAAATATGCTTTGACAATTAAAAATGTATAATGTGCAATATAAATAAAGGTTGAGATTCACGTTCATCTGCTACAAAAAAATAAAAATACTGCTACTCACTGGACATTTCTTCACATTTTTCTCAGCAGCTGTATTAGAAACATCCTTCCAAAAGTGTTGGCTAGTTTTTGTACCATGATCCATGATAAAATGATAAAATAACACAAATTACACTGTACATTAAAAATTTTTTTTTGGTAGATATAAAATGCAAAGGGCATTGAGGAAATGTCCTTAAAACCATAGCCTTTGTAGTTCCAAACAAAGCCACATACGAGCGATCAATGGTTGCTGTCCTGAATGTGTTTTTGGGCGAATCAGTTTAGTAAATGATTCAATGACTCATTCATGAAGGCGGTCACATGTTACATTCCTGAATGAATCAGTGTTTAAAGGAATCGTTTGAATGATTCATTGACTCGTTTAAAAAAATCACTTGCTGCCACCTAGTGATACAACAATATAACACGCAAAAACAGTCACTGAAAAACCAAACAAACGAGCTGGGAGAGTATCAACAATCGGAAAGCCTCGCTAACAATCAAAAGTACAAGAACTAACGGTTGTATATTAAAACGTATAAACTACTATAACATTTTTGGTAGTAACACCTCATGCTCACAAATCACCCTTTTACATTCACATAATGCAGTGAAACGGAAAAACACCCTTTCTTAATAACCTTATTGTTTAATAATTGAATATTAAAATAAATACACTAATTATGAACCCAATTTGGGCTGTCACTCAACGTTAGTGTCCAGAATGAGCGCATGAACTTGTCACAGGCTCGTACTTTAACGGGAAAATTCCGTTCGACACCTCGCAAAAAGCTCTAATGAATTTGAATGAGGTCTCTATTTGTTTTCCATGTTTTATTTATTTTCTTGCTTTTCCCAGTAAATTAAATCGACCTTACCAATGCCTATATTAATCCTGAGTAATACATCGCCCTGCCATTCTGATTATGTTCGTGTTGCAGTGCTGTTCGTTATTGATTTCCCCCTCCCTCTTTTCCTCTCCATCTCTTTCCTTTTAACCTCCCCTCCTCAAATTCCCTTGTTTAAAACTTTAAAGGAGTAGTTCGCCCAAAAATAAATTATTTCGCCGTGTACTCGCCCTCCTCATGTTGTACCAAATCTGTATGATTGTTTTTACAATTACACTGAACACAAAAGGCGATTTTCTAGGATTATCCAAGTCCCAAAAGCACCATAAGAGTGCTCCAAATGGCTCTATAACCCAAGTCGTATGTCAAATGATAGTTTTGTGTGAGAACCACAATATTTTATGTGATTTTCACATTAAATCTTGAGCTTTTCTTTGCAAGAGTCAAGACCATGATAGATGGAGTGTCTGGTTTGTGAATGAATCATTCTTTTGAGCTTAAACATTTAGATAATCCATTTGTCAATTTGCTAACTTTACTTACCCTCAGGCCATATAAAATGTAAATTAGTTTGTTTCTTCATCAGAACAGATTTTGAGAAACTTAGCATTTCATCACTTACTCACAATGGATCCCTCTGAAGTGAATGGGTGCCGTCAAAATGAGAGTTCAAACAGCCGATAGAAACATCACAATAATTCACAAGTAATCCACACGACACCAGACTTTCAATTAACATCTTGTAAAGTTAATTACATGTGTGTTTGTAATAAACATTGTTGCTTCTGTGTCAAATGTGAGTTCTCTTTGTAGAATTTTGCTTTATACAATCAAAGACTTATCATGTCTGAATCAGGAGAGAAATATGCACAGGGCAAGCACCGTTTAGAAGCGAAATCCTTCTAATCTAAAACAGTTCTAAGTATGTTTGTGGATTTTAATGTAGGAAGACAACAGTTGTATGAATTACTTGTGATGCTTTTATGAGCTATTTAGACGGTTTTTGATGGCACCCATTCACTGCAGCGGATCCATTGGTGTTCAGATGAAGAAACAAACTCATCTACATATCTCGGGTGGCCTGAAAGGAAATCAAAGCAAATTTTAATTTTTGGGTTAACTATTGCTTTTACATCCTTCGTAATCTCTCCTCGTGTGTGGGTTTGGAACAACATGAGAGTGAGTAAATTATGATAGAATATTCATTTTTGGGTAAACTGTTGCTTTAAGGCGCCTCTGTCATTTTGTGCTCTTAGCTCGAATCCTATTAGAGTCTTCTGGTGGGTGGCGCACAGGTCTTTAAGAGAGACTGACAAGAGCTGCAATACAGGGTGACTGTGACCTTTTAGACTGTGCCCTCCTCCTCTGCTGGTCTCACAGCCTTCCATTTAATGGTCTCCACTTTCCTCTGACCTGTGGCTTTACTTTGACGTTTTTCATATTGGTTCATTACACCAAGTCTGCAGGAGTGTTATTTTCCCCTTGCCCTGCATAACTCAAATACCTGACTCTCATCCGAGTGGGCTGGAGATCCTTGTGGCAAAGATAGCACTTTTTCGGCAGAGTGAACTCAAAATATACCAGTTTCCCTGCAGTTTTTTTTCTTTTGATAGTGAGATTACTGTATCTCTAAGACATGGCCTTTCAGCTGTGGTTAAAAAAAAAAGTCTCCACCCTCTGTCAACGTGATGGGAGTGAATGTGATATTTAGACAAATGCTGGCAATGCTTTTAAGCGGATCAGATTAATTTTAAAAGTCTGTGTAAAAGTCACAGAGATGGAATTTGGAAGGAATCGACTGCAGCGCCGCTCAGATTTGCCAGATCATTTTGTTCCAGAGCATTTTTTTTTTTAAATATCTACTTGTCAGAGAGGTTTTCTGGTGAAATTCTTGAGAAGTACTTTGTATTTTTAGTAGGGTTGTAAATTCAACATGTTACTTAAGTGATTATTTTTATTATGAACTCTTTCCCTGCCAGCATTTTAAAAAAAAAAAGTTACCAGCCACTGCCAGCATTTTTTTTTTTTTTTAGCATTTTCACTAAAATTTTATGGCCCCTAGCATATTTTTTTGCAACACATCAAAATAAAGAGAGCCTCTAATTTTAAACAAAAAACAAAAATCAGTTTTATTCTATAGCTTCAAGCATTCTTTTTTCTTTTTACTTGAATGTAAGTAAGTTTAATAAAATATTGGATTTTTATGAAATACTATATCTGGATCATATTCAGTACGATGATACCATTTTCTTGATCTACATTTCAGCCTGTAACATTTTCATTGATATGCTATTTATTGTTGATGATTGCATTGCGTTTCACATGCATCTGCTTACATACGGGATTGCTCGTTTCTGTCTTCCTCACCTTTGTTTTTGATCGAAATATTCTGGACTCATTCAGGAGATGTGCAATAGTCCTGAGTGTATAACAGTGAAAACTGGAAACGCTGTGTTTGGCCAGGAAGCATGGTATCATAAATAATAAAAAATTCTGTGTTTGGGCAGGAAGCATTGTATCATAAGTAATGGAAAATCATTGTATCATAAATCATAACGGAAAAACGTTGTATCAAAAATAATGGAAAATTCTGTGTTTGACTGGGAAGCGTTGTATCATACATAACAGAAAATTCCGCGAAATTCCAGGTTTGGCCGGGAAGCTTTATTTCACAAGTAACGGAATATCATTGCATCATAAATAGGCCTGTCGCGATTATTAAATAACCGTCTGATCGCGGTTATTTCATCTAATCGCGGTCAATTCAGACAACCGCGATTATTGCGCACGGAGGCATTGTATTTTGTTTATGTTTGTTCATGCTGCTTCACAGACATCGCACTCTGTGAAGCAGCATGAATACAGATCATTCCAAGTGCTTGTTGTTTAAGCTCGGATGAAAAAGCGATCGAGTTTATGGAGCTATCAAACT